>JAHXMU010000656.1:89282-102614 GCA_019455685.1 Philornis downsi | reverse complement strand
GCTTGAATTAATATTAGGAAGTATTGAAAAAATATATCTTACAACTAGAAATCTTCAACTTAGAATTTATCTTTTTGAGGTCTTAAAGGTTTTGCAAAAAATCCTAAACAAAACTGCAAAAAAATATTCTCAATTATATCAATATTTGGAGATGTTACGTAATTTTTCAAAAATCGCTCTTTTGAAAAATAGCAATAACATGAAATTTGAAATGGAATGGAATTTGGAATTACGTCACTGTCCGTAAATATATGTCAATATAATTGTGATAATAATAATGAATAAACCCGAATTGGTTTAACTCCACTCAGTTTTCTAAAGGGCCACAGAAATAAATAATGGCAGGATTTTTTTTTTTGAAAACTTTGATAGTAGACTAGAATTTTCATTCGTTCCCAAGACTTTCGTTCATAGACGATTCATTCCGTCCGTCGTTTTGAACGTTTTGTTGAAACAAACTGCAAAAATAACTTTGATTTTAATTCATATATCGACAGTGGAACTACAACTTTGATTCTCACATACATAGTTGATGAAACGTTTTATTTGCTTACAAATTTATTGATTTGGTTAAATTCAATTCAGAAAATATTCAAACATATTATTATGAATATTTCTAAAAGCATGATATTGGAAATTCTAAAAATAAATTTTTCGCGGCGTTTTTTACTTTTCTACATTTGCGTCAGTCAAATGTTTCTATCAACAAAGTTTCAAGTTTCAATCAATATACGAAATTTGTTTAAGTCCACGAATCAAAATACTGGGTGTCCGTTGGGAAGGTACACTACTCTGCTTTGCCGCCATTTTGATAAACATTAGTCTTGACAGTTCGTATCTGACAGTCGTGAAGTAGAGACGTGGCAAATTTATTATGGAAAAATATTCGATAAACCACCGTGTTTTAATCGTTAGAACATTTTGTCAAAATTAATCATCGATTACTGTGACGATGAGAAAGTTACATGAAATTTTTGGGAGAAACAACGTGCCAACAAGACGCACTATTTATCGTGTAGTGAATGATTTCGAAGAAAGAGGGTCTGTTGCTGATAGGACCAAGCATGGACCACAACGTACTGCAAGATCGGCTGAAAACATTACTGCTGCTCAAGAAAGTGTTCAAAACAATCCTTTAACCTCAATTCGACGCCGTGCTCAGGAGCTTGGTCTTCAAAGAACAACTTTTGCCACAATTTTGTACGAGGATTTGCATTTGCTTCCATTTAAGATTCATTTGACACAAGAGCTTCTTCCACAAGACCATTTACGCCGCCGTACATATGCCAATAGGATGTTACAGCTCGCCCATGACAATCCCGATTTACATGAAAAAATCAAACTGAGTGACGAGGCACATTTTCATTTGAATAGATATGTGAATAAACAGAATAGTCATTTCTGGGCAATGGAAAGCCCTTAAATTATTCATCAGTCACTTTTGCATCCATTAAAAGTGACAGTCTGGTGTGCAATTTGGTAAGGAGGAATCATCGGAGGACTTTACTTCTTTGACTCTGAAAACGGCGTAACGGTAACTGTCAATGGGGAGCGATATCGTGATATGATTGAAAACTTTTTAACACCAGAACTGCATGCTTTGAGCTTGATTAACATGTGATATCAACAAGACGGTACCACATCGCATACATCCAGGATTATAATGGAATTACTGCGAGACCTCTTTCCACAACAAGTTATTTCAAGAAATGGTTATGTTGATTGACCTCCACGGCCAGGAAATGAAATTAATGAAATACCGTGTGAAATGTGCGAGAATGTTATAAAAAATGTGCTCAAAAGGGCTCGCATTTGTGAGGCTAACAGAGGCGGACATTTATCTGATATTGTATTCCATACATAATTGCCGACATTAAATAAAACATTTATCAGTATAAGATTCATTCTCTTTCATGTAATCAAAAATTATAAACAAAGTAGTATACCTTCCCGACGGACACCCTGTATCTGTTTCATTTTGTTTTGTGGAGAAACCGACACAATGCAGATTTTTAGTTATGTTTCACTTAAAAAGCGGATCGATGTGTAAAGTGAATGTTTGTTTTGAACACTAGTGATATACTATTGATGTACTACTGTGTCCAAAGAGATTGTTCTTTTCGCCGTCATAGTATTTCCTTCCGGAAAAAGTCATTTATGCCAACGTTTTTTCTAATCCTCGACGTTTGCTAAACAGTCATATTCCAAATATTGAATATCTTCAGTCGATTCAAAACTATATACACGGATTGGTCTTTTAGGATTAGGAAATAGCCAGACGAATATGTTGGTTGAGGGCCGTCGATACTGCTTTTGGCGAAAAACTCACTTAGAATCAATGCAGTTTGAGGTGTCGCATTATTGTACTGCAAAAACCAATAGTTGTCTGTTTACAAATCTGGGCTGTTTTTCACAATAGCTTCACAAAAAAGTCGCAAAAAACCCACAAATTATGTTCATTGTTAACAGTTTGGCATGATAATCGAAGAAAATTGTCAGCAAAACCTTTTTTTTGTGTTGATTTTTTCGCAATCTTTTCGGTTTTGTTCGAATCATAAGTCGATTGGTCGGCTGTTTCCGGATCATAAGAATATGCTGAAGACTTATCTCCCATAATCATAAATTTTATAACCCGCTGGTAGCCAGAAATCATCTCCCCACCGGTTTTAATGTGATGATTTTTTACGAAAAAAAAAAATTTATTTGTTTTTGGTACCAGTCAAGATTTGAGTCCCTTAAAATGGAGCTGAAAGATCCGTTTGAACTATCTACATCATTAAATGTGAATTGCTGCGCTTGTGGGCCACCAAATCTCGGATTTGTTCGATTTGGCTTTGATCGGTAGAGATTGGTGCTCTTCGTCTGCACCTTCTTCCCGGTGCTCTTTGAACTGTTTATGGAAATGCTTGGAAGCATTTCTTTCTGAGAAGATCGGTTCATTGTGAGTGCTTCCACAGTTGAAATTTCATTTAGAGATGTATTCGATGTATCCACATCATTTAAATTGAAAACTGGCTTTACTTTTTGGAGGCAATAGAAGGTTGAAAAGGTTACGGTGAGAGCTTAAGGAAGGTAGTTTACCTAACTGAATGTTCCGCTTTATTATTTATGTTTATAATTTTGTCATTCCGCGTACTTTATTGTTTGTTTAATCATTTAAGATTATTATTAAGTTGCATGTTGATTTTATTCTTCTTCTATAAATTATCTAATCTTTATCATTTTTTTTTTTACAGCGAATCGTCCACCTTCTTCCGGTAAGTCCATAATTTTCATATTATTTGTGAATAATTTTTTGTGTATTACATTAAAAACCGCCATTATTTTGATAAGATATGATAATCTTTATAATAGTCTCTTAACGTGTAGAGAGAGAGAGAGTTTGTTTTATTATTTTAACCCTTTAGCATTTTTCTCTTGTACTTTAATTCACATTCATCAAATAACAATTGGATGATTGAAAATTATATTAAAATTTTATGCATTTAAATAACAAACCTTAAGACAGCTAAAAATTTAGAGAATTTTGTAATTTATGCGCCAAACTTATTTCAAATTTTCCAAGCATTTAAACCGACAAATGCCTCAGTGCCAAACCATTTCGAACGTAACCGCCGCAATAAAACTGTGCTGTAAAAGTGTGTTTACTCCACAGTGGCGGACCTAGAATTTCATTAAGGGTGAGATTTTTTTTTTCTCATTCATTTTCTTTATTGGATCTTTCTGTCGAAATTTACAATATGTATTCAAATCTTAATCCTATCTTAAAGTAAAGTATCCTGCCATTGCTGGATCGTGTTTTTGGCGAGCAGAGCTGTTTATCACCGGACCAAGTCTAGCGTGTACTTTCTTTTTAGCCGGATATGACCGGGAAAATGTTGAAGGTTTTGAGCGAGTGGGTTTGAGTGGGAGGACAACTTAGATATATATGACCTGCTTAATTTTTTTATTTCCTCGAAAATATAAGGAATGTTTAAATCTTTGTGTATGTTATCATTCCTAATATACCATGGGGCACCACAAATTTGGCGCAGTATTCTTGACTGTCTTCTCTGTAGCTTATTTATGTTAGAAGCCGATGCCGTTCCCCACAACTGGATGCCGTATGTCCATATTGGCTTCAATATGGTTTTGTAGATGGTGATTTTATTTTCCAAACTGATAGTAGACTGGGAGCCAATAAGCCAGTCGAGTTGAGCCATTTTTAATTTCAATTGTATGATTTCTGAGTCAACGTGATTTTTCCAGGTGAGACGTCGGTCAAGGTGAATACCCAAATATTTCACATGGTTACAAACGGGTATGGTACTACCGTGAATAGTGAGGGCTGGGCAATTGTTCTGTCTAAGAGAGAATGTAACCTGTACACTCTTAGTGGCATTTACTTTTATCTTCCACTTTTCGAGCCAAGATTCTAATGTGTGTATATGAGACTGCAGTTGTCTAGAAGCCATTAATGGGCAAGTGCTAGTGCTCATGAATGCAGTCTCATCAGCGAAAGTTGAGGTTTGAATTAGGGAATGAACAGGCATGTCAGAGGTATGGATGGTATGTAATATAGGGCCTAGTATACTGCCCTGAGGAACTCCTGCTGAAACTTTTCTTTGAGTTGAAACAGAGTCTTTCGATTTTACTACAAAAGATCGATTCTTCAGATAGCTCTCCAGGAGCTTTTGTAGGGTGGGATTGACAAACTTTTCTTCCAGCAAGTGCTGTGCTTATTGATTAAATTAAATCAACAGGCAATTTCTATTACATTTTGTAGTGAAACAAAAAACACTAAAATTCATTGAAACAGTCTAAGTTTTCAAGAATTTCGTTGGTTTTTTTTTGACAAAAAAATCTTTTTGTACGCTGCATTTATGTATAAAAAGCAGATGGCTTTTGCCAGTTGCGTTCACTATCGCCCTGCCTGAGAGCTAATTTGTAAGATCTTTGCCTGTCTTTACCAGAGACTCCAATAGCAAAACTCATTCCTTGAAAGGTCTTCTATTAGATTTTGTATAGCGTATATGCGGGGGATGGTAACCAGCAATAGTTTCGCAAGATTAAGAAAAAAAGAGATAAAATACGGGGGTTTAATTTGTGTTTAAAATTTGTATTTCACATCTGTACCATGCGTATCTTTAGTTGGCGAGTAGTTTAGGGATAGGGAATAGCAACCTCTCCTTTCTTATTATGCCAAAATGATGTTTCGCTAGCTGCTGGACATTGAGTACTAACTCTCAACTCACTTCTTCATCACAAAGTGACAAGATCATCGGGTGAAAGGTCACTGTTAGAATGCTGAGGTGAAAGCTTTTTTTCTACAGACTTGGTTATAGGAATTAGAATACCTAACAAATAAAGTTCATTAGTTTATACATTAACAAATACCATATCCACGCTACAGGCCCTTTCAAATTATACAGGATAACATTGGAGAGCAGAGCTCTCCCCTCCCATTGTATATAAAAAGCTTCAATGTATTTTAATATCGTGGGTTATTAAATTTAAATTACCTCTTTATGGCGCTCTGTATTAAATTGGAATTTATCTTTTCGTGCCATTTTCAATTTATATATTTGCATCCAATTCGAATTAGAACTCATAATCTATTTATTGGCAGCCGCACAGATTGTTCTGTCATCCATCATACGTTAAAACGGAACAACTTCTAAAGAATCTTCTAGTATGACGCTTTCTTTTACGGCATCTCCTACAACACCTTCAATAGGTCATCCAAAATAAGGATGATGAGACTCATTCCATACCGCCTTCTTTGGTGCGAAATTGGTTGAATTATTGGCGAAAAACTGAGAAAAAGTGCAACATCTAAGAGTTGTCTGCCCATATATTCGGTATTGTAATAAAGATACACAACTCTCAAACAATCTTCCTTGTTGATAGTTTGGTCCGGCAGAAGAAACAACGGCAATCGAAGAAATTCACCATAACCTAGGTTTTCGACTGAATTTGAGATCTTTTCGACTTTGTTTCACATTTGATACTACATTCATTCGAATGGTCGGTTGTTTCTGAATTATAGATGTAGATCCAAGTCTTATCTTCCGTAAAAAATGCGTAGTGATAGCCAGAAGTAATCTCATTACAAATTTTATTTACCACGTCGATCTTTTTCGAAAAAAAAAAATTTTTTTGAGTGTTCTTTGGTACCAATTGAGATTTGACTCCTCTGAGACCCAAAATATATCACTGTAGATAATTCTCAGCCAATCTTTTCGGCCTTGCTTCATCTTTGGTACTACATTAACTTGATTGGTCGGCTGTTTCTGAATTATAAATATAGATCCAAGTCTTATATCCCGTAAAAATGCATATTGATAGCCAGAAATAATCTCTTCAAAGACTTTATCACGATGATCTTTTCGAAGAAAAATATTGAGCGTTCTTTGGCAACAATTGAGATTTGACTCGTCTAAAACCCAAAATATTTCATAAAATAGTGCAGCTCACAGTAGAAGATTCCCAACCAATCTTTTCGACTTTGCTTCACCTTTGGATCAATGGAGTAAATATCGTGTGAGCTGAAGGCACGATATTCGCTCTATTGGTCGGCGGTTTCCGGATAATAGGTATAGATCCAAGTCTTATCTTCCGTAATAATGGGTGCTGGTAGAAATAATCTCTTCATAGATTTAGTCACGACGATCTTTTTCAAAGAAAATATTGTGTGTTCTTTCGTATCAATTGAGATTTGACTCGTCTGGGAAGCAAAATGTTTTTTTAAAATAGAGCAGCTCATTCATATTAGACGATTTCCGGCCAATCTCACCAAACACACACTAAAACTTTCTGATTGTCAATCCTGGCTCGGCCACTGCTTGCGACAGCCCACCGAGATTCGACCTCGATCATTTATGCTTTAGGTAAGTGATCCAACTTTCCTCAACAGTCGCAACGTGGTTCAAAATCGGGTTGATTTTGTTGCAATTCAGCAGCCATTCGTAGGTGAAAATGAAGTTTTTTTGGCCCATGAAGTTTTGCTTTGCATTGACACCTATACTTCTAAGTTATTTTTTTTATCCAGTCTTATTCAATTGGTTCCAAAAGGGTTTTGTGTAATATTTATCCCTGAGGAGCTCGAAGCGTGACAGTAGGACTTAACAATTTCCATTATTCTATCGATATTTTTGACAATCAGCCTTTCAGAACATCAAAATTAGCGGAAACCAAAGTTAAGCTTGATTGTCCGTTACAGTATCGTGATCATTAATACTATTTGTATTTTTAGCAACCTGGCTTTCGTTTTCGCCCCTATTGGAAAAAAGTTATAAATTATGGCTATTTTCTCGTTGTTGATATCCATCTTTGACGCGATCTCAGACAGTACTGAGTCAAACAATCACAAAACTGTCTGAGTAGTCTGAGTAGTATTTTGAGTGCAAAATTTCATTTTTCTAATGCGAGATACACATTACTGAAGCCATCTATTGGAAGAATAATCAATTTCCCTTTACAATCTTATATATTATTTTATTTTGGATTTTTTTTTTTTTTAATTTGATTAATTGTGCGTTGACATCGTTGACGTTTTTTACTTACTAGACAATAAAGTTATAAGTTATAGTTTTTTTCACGATTTCCTAAGATTCGGCATAATTGACGTACTTTCCCCTTAAATTGTAAACCTAAAAGTACAAGATTGCGCCCCCACTTATGATGCAGGTTATGCGAATTTTGTAAGTAGTGGATTGATCGCAGGATATTTAAGAAGTGTGTTAAAAATTCGTCAATAAATTATTGTAAATTATTTGACATTTATATTATAGATTTTTTGATCTGACCCCCCTTAAATCCATCACTGTTGCCCTGCTCTGCTCTGCATCACAAAATTGCCTTCAACCATGCAATGTGAATATTAGGCCAGCGATCTGCCGTCCATCCCAGACATATATTGTCGGCCTATGTGTTGTTTTTGCTGTCCGTCCACTGTGTGCGATGTCTGTCCTTTCTTCACCACATCATACGCAAAAATGCGTGTGGCATAGCTAAAAAGTCGAATTTATGTAGTAGATTGTGCGTGGTTCATCCCCTCGTTACATTTAGCAATTGCGATCAACGCCGATAGCCAGAAAGCGGCAAATGGATGCAAGTTGACATGAACGATTGCAACCACTGATGCTGATGTTGCTGAAGCTATACAACCCGAACAGTAAATGAATTGTGTATGTGGATTCAATTGTTTTGAGTGTCCTTCTGCCACAAAATACCTTGAGGGACGCTTTAGTATCGATTGACATTAGTAACTTTTTAGAAAATCCACCAAAAAACGCTCACAATGATGTGACAGGTATCATCTTTCAAGTTATTTACTATCAAATTTTGAGCCGAACTCATTATGTGGTTTTAAACCTATGGATGATAAATCGAGCTTTTAGGCAAAAAACACCTTTCGAGCAATTCTCATGCAAGCGAATTTTTCGTGCCGAAAGGAAGTTAAATAATGTTCACAACTCGCTGCGTTAGCGTTTGCAACATTTTGCAGTTGGGCGGATGGGTTTAAACATGGTCGTACATTCACAACAAATACTTTTTTCAGGATGTCCAACAGCAAATCACCCAATAGCGAAAAATGACTATTATTACGCTACGTCCGACACTCTGAAGGTGAAACATTTGGAGAAGTAGGAAGCACTTCATCTCACACGTGCCCAGCAAGGATGAGACATTCAAATAAATGTTGTTGCGAATTGTTTCCATCATCTTCATATTTCCAACAAAATGGTTGGTGGGGTTCTGCTGAAAATTTACTTCAATAGAGCGGTAATCGGCGATACAGGTTTATTTTGCAGATTTGGACATTAAGTTGAAGAATCGCTGAAGTGGTATAAAACAAGCTATTTATGAGATATGAGCGAAATTCGTCTTTTTATTTGAAAGGCTCATGTATGCCATTATGTATGAAATACAACATCATTCAAATATCGGCAGCGGCTGCTTACGGTGGCACGGATCCGAGAGACCTAATTTTCAATGGCTCTGCCGCATAGATTTGTCTGAATTTTAGCGATGCCTGGTTACGTCAATCTTGAAGACATTGACCTGCGGCTTTAGAAAACTCCACATGAAAAAGTCCAGCGAAAAGTCTACATGAAAATTTTGGTGTCCACTTCGGGTCACTTTCGCAAAAGCTGATGCCCATTGTGGCGTTATGTGTTTGGCACATAACTTCGTCCTGTTGGAACCACATGCCGTCCACATCCATATCGTGCAATTAAAGCCAAAAAATGACTATCACTTATAGGTTGGGCTCGCCGTTGACGGAGATGTCCTGGCCAAAATCGAAGAAGAAGTGTAGACTGCAGACCGCAAAGCAGCATCCGTTGCTGGATGCGTTGCCACTTGGCGGTGAACCCCGTATGGGTTGGTGCCGTATCGTATTCGAAAATTTTGTTTGTTAACATGCGCCTCGTCGCTGTAAATTATTTTTCCGACAAAATTGGCGTCTTTTTCTAAACCCTTCCAGTCAGCGAACAAATGACATTGTCTGCGGTCATTAATTTTGAGCTCCTGGATAAGTTGGATCTTGTACGGGTACAAGCCCAAGACCCTACAAAAAATTCGTCAAGATGAAAGTTGCGAAGTTCTGAGTCCGGCACGAAATTGACTGCCTTAGGTGGTTGCTGCACGCTTTTACAAGTATCGGCTGTAGCCGATTATTTATCGAATCAGTCGCTAAGAATGTGGCCACCAATTGTTTGAAAGTCGATTTTGAAGGCCCTCCGTGTCTGTCGTAAAATGAGCGCAACGCTCGCAGTGGTTGCACTACTGAACACTCGTTTTGATCATAAAGTTTCATCATTTCATGGTTTGGATTCAGTGACTGACAATAAATCAGTAGATTTGACCCACGCCGCTAGAACAATATGGCCGGCACAGACTATTAATATTGACCCGGCCTATTTGTGAAACCAATTGGATGAAAGATCTATTTTGAAAAATAAAGGGTGACGCATAAGTAACGTTAACGGCGACTATATTGAATGCGTTCTTGTGCATCATTTGGTTTTAACTCGTGAACCAATTGCATCTTATATGGGAAAAGATGTAACATACGAGGTAAAATTCTTTGCAAAGACCGCCTAGACATCTTTAACTGCTGAGAACGTCGCCTAATGAAAGTTTCGGGGTTTTTCTCTTAATGCTTGCTTGCTATTGAGCAATGGTCACTTCATTTCGAACTGCACGAGGTCTTCCAGCAGGCAGAAGATCACAGACGGCCCCTTGTTGCCCAAAACTCTGAACCAATTGATAAATTGTTGGAGCGCTAGGAGCATTTCGAACATAAAAGAAATTTCGAATGCTGACTTTCAATGTAAAATTGAAAAACTTTGGTTCTTTGTTCTGTGTTGAGCCTTTCCATCATAAATTTCCCAAGTATTATTTAGTTAATTCTGAAAAGAGGCGAAAAAGAAAGATTTAAACAAAAAATGTATTCACTGATCAAATCTTAGCGTTACTTATGCACCGCCCTGTAGAATTGAATCGATCAAAAATTTGTGGATCACTGTATTTTTCTAACTTATAAGCTCAATTTATTGATGCATCCTTGTATTTGACATTATTTGAAAACAATAAAACTTTCGCAATATGATTTGAACTAAAAAATCTTTCGAAACCACTTCAGTGATAGGTAATTTGTCAGCAACCAGTATCTGATACTACGAATTAAGTGATTTTTCCTGCAGAGGTTGTTAATTCAAAGAATAACAAATTTCAATTTAAAGCGGAGGAGATTGTTTACACACTACTGAGTGGTGGTCAAGAAAACCTCGATGTTACCAAAGTTGATCGCAATGAAGTTTGCTTTGAATATTCCAATTCTTCCTATGTGCATGAATACTACTATGTTCTCTGTGCAATTGCAGTGCCCCTGAGAAGGGGAGCGAGGATATCTTGTTGACTGTGGAACAATTTAAAATGGATCAGCAGTGTGCGGATATGACTTCCGCTTATTCATGTAATATTCTTATCCAATGGAAGTATTGAAATCTAAGTCAAGTGTTGATTTCCAAAAGTAACAACATGATCACAGCAACTGATGACCGCTAACAGATCCCCATTATAGGATTTCTTTCTGTTTTGCTATTTCAACATGCATGGAAATTTGGAGGTGATATTTGAAATTTAAGAAATTATTAATTGATTAAATTAGTAAGAATCGCAACAGTAATGAGATTTCCTTACATAAATTAATGGTAACAAAATAATGCCACTGTTGCTTATTTTAGTTGATTAGTCCGATTTAATTTTCATCAACGAATGTTGTTAATATCTGAGAGTTTCTATATTGAAATTAACTGAACACTAATTAACGTCTTTAGAAAATAAACCCAAGATGTTAATGCTGGAACTGAGTGGTTACAAAATAAATGATACTTTCACAGTTTTCTAAGTTGGCAGCATTGTGAAAGACATCTACGGAAATTTCACATCATAAGTAAAGGGTGTCCCAACAAGAACGCACGATTTAAATTTGGCGCCATTCGAAGTGTCATTGTTTGACATTTGAACAATTGTTATTGTTTGCTAGTAGAAGGTACGATGTTAGTAAAAATGGAGCGCTACACGAATGAACAACGCATTCTCATTGTGAAATTGTTTTAGGAAAAAGGGTGAAAGTTTTTCGGCTACAGTTCGCAAATTGCGATCAATGATCAATTTGGAGTCACAATAATGCTCCAAAAGAGACAACAGTAAAGAGATTAATGGATAAATTTGCCAAAACTGGGTCTGTTAGTGATGTAAAGACAACAACGCACCTTCGACCAGGTCGATCTACCGAAAATGTCGCAGCTGTACGTGATGATGTCCACCTCAATTCGACACCGAGCTCAGCAAATTGGTGTCTCCAAATCCACTATGCAGCGAATTTTGACGAAAGATTTGCATCTTCATGCATACAAAGTTCAATTGACTCAGGAACTGAAGCCAGCTGACCATGGACAGCGAAGGGAGTTCGTAAATTGGATATTGGAGAGACAACATGAAAATGCTGATTTTGCCGATAAAATCATCTTCAGTGGCGAGGCCCATTTCCATCTTGATGGCTTCGTCAATACAGAATTGCGGCATTTGGGGTGAGGAAAATCCTCGAGTGATTCACGAGAAGCAAATGCATCCTCAATGTGTCACTGTGTGGTGTGGATTTTGGGCTGGAGGAATCATTGGAACTTCTTTCTATGAAAATGAGGCTGCATGTCAAGCGCAAACAGTCAATAGTGTTCGGTATCGTGAAATGGTAACCAAAATGATAAATGTTTGTACCTAGAATTTAAGAAATGAATGTGGAGGGCATGTGGTTTCAACAAGACGGCGCCACATGTCATACAGCCAGAGAAACACTTCAATTGCTGCATCAGTCATTTCCCGGTCGTGTTTCGCGTTTTGGAGACCAGAATTGGCCGCCTAGATCGCGCGATATTAACACCATTAGACTTTTTACTTTGGGGTTTTTTGAAGTTGATGGTTTACGCGAATAAGCCGACGACGACTCAAGTCTTAAAAGAGGAAATTGGACGCTGCATTAATGACAGCAAAGCCGCGGCGGCCATCTGCCCGATGTGTTGTTCCATACATAACCTCATTCTATCTACTTTACGATATAATAAAGTTACACGATTTTTTTTAAATATCTGTGTTTTATTTAAAATTTAAATCTTGCCTTCTTGTTGGGACACCCGATATATGAGCTTGTTGTCTTTACAGTATGAGCTTTTGCTGACCAAAGAAATTGTATTAAATTTCGTTTACGAGATCGAATTTTTATTGCAGAAAGCCTTCGTTGAATAGTCTTCGTTCTAGAAATATGTTCGCAAGTGGCATATGAAGTTCAAAGAAGTCCGGAAATGGGTCGAGTGGAAGACGATAAGTTCTCCGGACGACCATCAACCTCTACTAATGGAAATCACGTCCAACAAGTCCTACATTTGGTACTCAAAAGCCATCGATTATCTACTAAGGAGCTGCTGACTACAATTGATTTTCAAAGGGTTCACACAACTCCATTTTGAAACGTTGGGCCTCAGATGCTTCAAATTTCGATGGGTACCAAAAAAAAATAAAATGTTTGTATCTCACACTGCAGCTTCTTTTCGTGAGTTTAGCATAAAAAATTCAATTAATAACATTACACCTTAATTTGGAAGCGATGAAATAGATTTAACGTCTTTTTTGAAAGAGGGGGGAAAAACGATACCGCTTTTTGAACACAGTAGTAACAACCTATATGTAGTAATTTTTTATTTTATGGTGATCACAAAATAAGACCCTTGTTGCGATCAGACGTATAGTTTAGAAAATAAATTAGAAAATGTATGCATTTAATGT
>JAHXMU010000656.1:63902-75067 GCA_019455685.1 Philornis downsi | reverse complement strand
GATTTCGTTTTCTTTTCAGTTGCCTGAAAACCAACTAGAAGACAGACAAAGCGCTGCGTTACGTTAAATACGTTGATTTTTTAGCTTTAAATTACCACATTGTTAGAGCCGCTCCCATTATAAAGTAACAGACAATTGTGTTTATCTCCTCTTTTGTATTTTTACACCGTCAGTGTCTCTAGGCCAAAAGACATCATATGTTGCACGTTGGCTATTGAATGCTGGCAGTTGTTTTTGTCGGCACGATCTCCCTTGATTGCGTGTGCGACATTAGTGTCGACAGTAGACCATGTAAACGGATCTGTAAATGCGCCATAGACTAAATTATTTAGAGGCTGAAATCACAAATTGAAGCAAAAACGTAAAAGCCTGAAGCAAAATGAAAAGATTGTAAAAGCAACGAAAGATTGTAAAAGTAGACTAATCTCGTGACATTCAAAGTATGACAAGTTGGATGATGGCTCATAAGTGTTTTTTCAGCGATATTTTATTTTAATGAAAAGAAGAAAACATTTGCAGGTGGGGAAAGTGTCTCAGTGGAAGTGACACCACCTAGCGTTCATGAATTGAATTAAAAAGGTAGCAAGCTCTCTTCGAGCAAATAACCTCTTAATTCAATTGAGTTTTACTCTTTTGTCTGTCGAGCTATCTGGTAGACACGATAACTGTACATAGCTTATAAAACTTGAACCTTAACGCAGCCTAATACTTTGTCAGAACGTAGCAGATGGCTTTGAATGGACAATATTTATATGCAACCTCTCGCAAACAAAATGACTGTTTTGTCAAAATTCAATCTTTTCTTTGCAATTTATAAACGTTGCAGCGCAGTGACCACAAATTTTATTCATGTGTGTGTTAGTGAATATGTAGAACTTGATAAAGTTTCAAAACCTCGTCCGATTAAATAATACGTTACGTCTGCCAATCTCTCATACAAGTGACAGATTTAACTAACTTATTGGTATGTTCATAATTTCTATTTAATTGTACTGAATTCAGTTAAACTTTGCACACATCGAAAGTTCGTCAAATATCGTTTGTCTCGAAATGGAAAGGAACTGCATTGCCAAGTCTTTTTTAATACCTTCCACACCAATTTTTATATTATTCTTTAGAAGAGACCAGCAGTAGCCGTGAGTATTGAAAAATATAAGGTATAGTTAAAAAGAAATCCATTATTTTTCCAATAGATGCTGTTATTAGTCTGTAGTCTCACGTTGTAAAAGTGCAATCGGGCTACACTGGAGGGCGTTAAAAAATTAGATTTCATACTCAAAATACTAGTCAGACGGTTTTTCAATTAATGACTCGGTATTTTTTGAGCGGGGTTCAAAGATGGACACCAGCAAAGAGAAAATACTCCATATTTTACAGGCGAAAATGCAAGCCAAAATGCTGAAAATATAAAGTCTTTATGGTCCTGACACTCCAACTGCCAATTACGTCCAATTTTGATTTCATCAACTCCGTTCCGGTAATTTTACTGTCAAAGATACACCACGTTTTGAAAGACCGATTGTCGAAAATGTCGATAGAATAGTAGAAATCGTCAAATGCAACCTTCATATAAGCACTGTTTTGATTGTCCAAGAGCTAAACATTGCACAAAAAGCCGTTTAGAACCACTTGAATAAGACTGGATACAAAAAGAAGCTTAGTGTGTAGGTGCCACACGAGTTAATAAAAAAAAAGAAAAACTAATGGACCGAATTTTCATTTGCGAATCGCTACTGAATCGAAACAAAATTGCCCTTTTCTAAAGTAGGTGCTGACTAATGATAAGAAATGCGTCGCTTATGACAATCGCCAAGCGAAAATTGGCGGCCGACTAAAATAATGGATTAGCCAGGATTGACGATCAAGGAGGTTTTGCTGCTTGTTTGTTGCTATAGACAGGGAATCATCTTCTACTTATGAGCTGTTCTAATTTGGTCCTTCACCATTTAGGGGAAACAAAAGCCTAGAAGCGTTTGCTGCTTGTTTGTTGCGATAGACAGGGATTCATCTCCTATTTATGAGCTGTTCTAATTTGGTCCTTCACCATTTAGGGGAAGCAAAAGCCTAGAAGTTTTTGGCAAGAGAAGAGGAATTGTGTTTGATCAGAACAATGCTAATCTACACACGTCGATAGAAATTCAAAAGAAGCTCCAGGACCTTGGTTGGGTGGCTCTTACGCATCCGTCTTATAGTCTAGATCTGGGCGGTTACCAAATGTTCCTATTTATGCTGAAAGATTTTGCTGGTGAAAAATTCGCCTCAAGAGAAGTTGGCGAAAGATAACTGACCCACTGTTTTACCAGTAGGGACGAAGGTTTGCCAGTAGGGACGAGGGTTTCTGTCAGATGAGCATAATGGAATTACCTTCAAAGTGGCAAGAAGGTGTATATTTGGCCATCTGGAGCATTCAAACTATGCTAAATAAAGCTTTCAGTGACATGAAAAAGGGTTCCTTTTTACTACACTTGAATTAAATAGTGTAAAAATTTGTAATGAAAGAACGAGATAAGTTCATATACGAGGACTTCTTTGATACTCCCATTTATCTGCTGATGTGTTGATAAATGAACATTATGAAGTCGTGTCGCAAGTGAAGAAAATAGGTCCAGTAGAAAAACTACTATACAAGAGGTAAACGTGCCACTAGGAGTATTTTTTTATATAATTTCAGTATTGGTTAATTTATTTTATTTATTTCTTAATAGCTAATTAGAAAAATAGGATTTTTCATTGGAAAAACAAGTTAAGTTAAATATGTAAGAAAATATGGCGTTTTTAGCCTTGCAATGAGTGGACCAATACTGTGGGCCAAGTGGGTATGTGTCATATATACCAAAAGTGGTCCAGTAGGGGGAAGCTTTCCTGTATCAGTATTATACCCTTTAAGTTTTTGCGATTTCGTAATTGATTAAAAGCAATATATAGTGGGAATTGATGTACGATCCGGTCATAAAACTCACCAACCAATCAAAGAAAACACCATAAAAATGGGGAAACATTTTCTTTATTTTTCAACACAATATCTTTTTAGCTCGATACACTTTTTTAAGCGATATTTAATAACTTATATACGCTGTTTATAGATAGAATTGACAAACCCTTTAAAATAGCCATCAGCCGCAGGACTCCACCTCTTCATTGTTGGTAAAACTATTACGGCCGAACTATTTGTTTAAGTTTGGAAACAAATAATTTTGGCCATCGCAATAGTGGATGTGTGAACTGAAGCATTGTCTTGATGGAACAACACTTTTTTTTCTTTCTAAACGCTGCAATGAGATTAGCATAATGTTCGCCGTTGGTGGTTTCTCCTTTCTAAAGATAATCAATGAAAATAATCCCATACCCATCACAAAACACAGGCGCCATGACCTTGCCTGCAGATGGAACCGTCTTCGTCTTCTTTGGACACGCTTCCGCTATTCCAGTCCACTGCTTTGACTGTTCCTTTGTCTCAGGTGTGAAGTGGAGAACCTATGTCTCATCCTTGGTTATAAATCGACGCAACAATTCGGCTTTATTGTGGTGAAACATCTCTAAACATTCTACTGCAACACCTTCATGACGCTGGTTTTGTTCTATTGAAAGCAAGCGCGGCACCCATCTTGCGCATAGCTTTCCCATCATCAAATCTTCGGTCAATATACGATGTATTGCTTTACATTTAAAATGCCTATCATTCAAATTTTTTCCATGTTTACAAATTCACTAAGATCGTTTACTTTTAATGGCTTAAATAAAAATACTAAACAACATGACACCTTTAAACTGGAAACATATTCTTTATAAGGTTACCATTTTTCACCAAAATAATTTCTTTTCGAACTACTGGCACCATCTATACGTCTGGTTGGCTAGTTTTGGCACCGGCTTCGTAGATATGAAGGGACTATGTTAATGCTCGAATTTTATGGTTTTTAGAAGAGGGTGTATCGTCTACGGTATTAAGGGTTACTATACATATTAGAAGGCCGTATTTTCAGCGCCTGTATAACGTTGCAAGTGTCCCGCTGTTTGAACCAGCACTTTGTTTAATATTACTACAGTTTTAGTTTTTCTAAATTGGTAAATTTTTCCGTTCCCTCCCGAAAGGAAAGTTTTGAAATTTTATTTAAATTTCTCCGACACTGGCGAAGTGATAAATACAGGCGACGTTCTCATGATCGCAGGTTCAATCCCCGATACAGTCGCTTATCACTATGTGAACGGCGGTCATTTTGATGTATCTGATGAACACTTCGAGTAATCGAATAACGGACGAATATAATAAATATTTTTTACTTGTTCATATTGAGTTTGGCAGGTCCACCTGTTTTCTCTCAGGTCGGCATAAAAGGATGTTATTTATTGCTCGTTTTTTTAACGAGCATAGGAGTAGTTATAACAAAAAAATATTGGAACTAATTTAAGTCGAGTCGTGTACAGAGCGATACTCATCGACTTTGTGTTATGAAAAAAGGACAACGGTTGTCAGACAACTGTTTTCAAAATACGATAATAAGAGCAACAAAATTATGGAAAATTAAAAAAATAAATATATAAATAAATGCTGAAAATAAATTATAATTTGAATTATCATTTAAATTCATCACGTTTATTTTTGAAGTTGTGGTTTCCTTATATTAAATACAATTGATAATGGAGATATTATTGCAAAAATAATCGATATCGATTTCATACAATGTCATTATTGTCTACAAAGATTTTGTGGTTTATATAGCAATGACTGTGTTAACAAAAACCGCAAAATTAAAACACAACTGTTAACACGCATTCGTCGAAAAGGTTATAAAATTCGAATTTTGTGGCCATGCAAGTGGTGCAACTAAGTTTAATATCCCAGTTCAGTTTACTTAGCCTTGCAATTACGCGTTGTAATAAGGATCTCAGAAGGTGTTAAAACCGTTTATTTATTGCTTGCGTCACTACGGACATACTTATACGAGGTGTGTTCGAAAAATAAGGGGACATTTTCAAATTTCGACTTTTGATTATTATCATTATTTTTTTTTTTGTTGGTACACTCGTCTCGAAGATATGTTGACAGTTTTATCCATTCAGCATGTTTAATTTGTTTGTGAGATGCATAAAGGCAAGGCAAGTGTTTTGCGTATTGGGCGATTTTCTGCTATCGAAAAAATGGATCAAAGAAGAACCGAAGAACAATCTTGGGAACGGGAAAAAGTCGTAGATTCTCAGAGCTGGTGAATACAGTGGCTGAGGCATGATAACGGTGTTGTTTTTGACCAAATAATCTCTCACTAGCAAAGATGAGTGAGCAGGTGCATTAATATGACGCAAAAGCCATCATTTTTTCCACAATTCCGTGC
The DNA here is from genome assembly GCA_019455685.1 of Philornis downsi. Taxonomy (NCBI): domain Eukaryota; kingdom Metazoa; phylum Arthropoda; class Insecta; order Diptera; family Muscidae; genus Philornis; species Philornis downsi. The sequence continues at coordinate 69,737 of JAHXMU010000656.1, read as the reverse complement.
GTTTTTTTCGTATTGTTTCACGCAAACGGTGCATAACTTCAAGGTAATACTCCTTATTTACCGTACGACCTTGTGGTGAGAACTCCTGATGCACTACTCCATGGTAATGGAAGAAAATAGTGAGCAAAACCTTGATATTTGATCGAATTTGGCGTGCTTTTTTTGGTCTTGGCTCTCCCGGACTCTTCCATTGGGACGATTGGGCTTTGGTTTCGATGTCATAACCATGTACCCACGATGCGTCATCAGTTATGACCCTTTCAATTCCTGAGCGATGCTCATGCGACGTTGTTTTTGGTCAAAATTCAGCAATTTTGGAACGAACTTCGCTACCACACGCTTCGAACTAATCGAACTTGGCTTGCTTTTTTTGGTCTTGGCTCTCCTGGACTCTTCCATTGGCACGATTGGGCTTTGGTTTCGATGTCATAACCATATACCCACGATTCGTCATCAGTTATGACCCTTTCAATTCCTGAGCGATGCTCATGCGACGTTGTTTTTGGTCAAAATTCAGCAATTTTGGAACGAACTTCGCTGCCACACACTTCATGCCCAAAATTTCCGAAAAGATTGCATGGAATGACCCAACCGATATGCCGACATCCTCAGCAACTTCTCTAATTGTGATTCGACGATTCTGCATAACAATTTTTTTCACTTTCTCAACATTTTCATAGGTTGTTGATGTGCTGGGGCGTCCAGAGCGAACGTCGTCATTCAGAACTTCTCGACCTTCTGTGAAAAGCTCGTATCACTTGTAAACAATTTTTTGGCTCAGAGTACTCTCACCGTATGCCACTGTCAATATTTCAAGTGTTTTTGAGCATTTAATTCATTAATCCATAATCCATTTAATCCATTTTTTATACAAAATTGAATGGACTGAAGAACCATTTTTTTTCGATAGCAGAAAATCGCGGAACACACAAAACACTTGTCTTATTTATGCCTCTCACAAACAAACCAACATAAAAAATATTAATAATCGAAAGACGAATACATGTAGCCCGCGAAATTTGAAAATTTTCCCTTATTTTTGAACACACCTCGCAGACGCTTATTATTATATTTTACGCTCCGTGCTTCGAAAGCTTCATTTTGGCATAATTCACAAAACAAAATTCAGTTCCACGTATACAATCCCTTCACTTGTTGCACTTAACAGCAAGCGAAACAACACAAAAAAAATTAAGATTAATGCCACATTTGCAATTTTTGTATTTATCACCACAAGCGATCATTTCTCTTCTCCCTAGTCCAAGTTAAGTGTGTATAACCTGCACGATTTTCATTTAATCTGTGCAAGGTTCTTTACGAAAGAGTGAAAAAAAAAAGAAAACTGTAAACTAAACCTTGCAGCATTTTAAGGTTCCTGATGTAGATTAGAGGTGTGCCCGTGACATGATTTTTTTTCTGGTTTTATGCGCTATTCACGTGTGATCATGGTTGAATTACAAAACCAGATACGTGAGTGTGATACAGAAATAAAACGTCGTGTTTCACTTGTATACATTTAAGAAATCATGCACGGGTTCCCAAAAAATCATACCAAATAGTTTCAGTTTGTTCCCCATAAAATCGTAGAGAATAAATTCCATCAATGTTATTACGCGTGGAATATGATGTCGTTCAATTGATCAGTGCTGCTTCGCTGAGTGGCGCACACTTTTGCTCACACATCATGAGTTATGTTGACTTTTCGTTGGCACTATTCGTTTGCGGCTCATGAAAAAAGAACGCATTTTCTAAGTGGATTCATTTCCAACTGCTTTCGAGTCCACTCAGAAAACACACGCCGTTGTCTACGATCTTTTTTCTTCAGTTTCTGTGTTATTTAGAATGTCCATCCAACTTCTTATGCAAAAGTTGCCAAGTTGATGTCTGCAAAACATCGACTTCTTGTACACAGCGCGGATATGAATGTCTTGTGTTCTCCGACACACTTTCGCGGAGTATGATCGCCACTTTTCGACAGATCTTGTGTTTCCATGACTTACGGGTCTTGACTGATTGTTCTCTGTTCACCAGTCGACTCAAACTTGGCCATCAAATGTTAAATAGTTGTCCGAGACGGCGACAACAATGTCGAAAAAACAAATTCCCTACCGTCCCATGAATGAGATATGGGAGATCTTTTCACATTCGGTGGGCTTCTATTGGACATTCTATTTGTAGACTCTCTATACGTACGGTTTAATGACGATTCCGAACGTCAGAGTTTGAGAAGCCTCTGTTAGATTTGCCGATTACTGGATTACTCAAAGTGTTCGTCAGACACATTGAGGTAACCGGCTGTGTCGAGGTTTGAACCCACGATTATGTGAACAGTATTCACGTGAGCACCAATCGCACCATGAGCAGTCACGAAAGAACACCTATTTTTATAGTGAAGTGATTTGTTTTTATTGTCTGAAAATACAAAAAAAACAGAAAAATTAGCAAAAGATGAAACAATATATGTAACCGTCATGAACTGTTAAAACCTACCCTTCATCTTGAAAAAGCCCTCTTCAAAATGGTGCAATTCTGTACTGGATACCTCATGTATTATAATTTAAATACTACAAATAATATATGACTCCATATATTTACAGAGCATTTGTCTCACGAAGATTGTCTGAACAGATCCATATCTTTGTGCCATAAATCCATATAAATTACATAATTTAACTCATACTCGTATGTTCTTAGATTCATATTTTTTATTCAATCTAAATTTAATATAATTTAGCATGCATCAGCCATCTAGTAAACTTAACTTTGCGGAAGAAGATTGATTACATTGTCACGCACCTTGGGTAGCACATATAGAAATTGATTGATCTAGCAAAAAGCTGTAGTCCCTTTACAGTCTCTGAGTAGATTGTTTCAGAAAGATATTATTTTACTTCTTTTATTGTGTAAGAACCGAACAGTGTTCCACGTCCTTTCTGGTACCCTCACACTTTTGCGCTAACGCAAAACGACGTTGACTAAAAGCAGGTGCACAAGGGCGGTTCCAAACCTAGTCGACATTACGCATAGATGGTGCCAGTAGTTTGAAAAAAATTATTTTAGTGAAAAGTGGCAACCTTATAAAATATACATATATTTTAAGTTTCAAGGCGCCACGTTGTTTAGTATTTTTACTTGAGCCATCAAAAGGAAAAATTTGGCCACTGTTATGCAATTTAATATTTCCATTTGAAAGGTTTTAGACCAAACGATAATAAAGCCGCGCCAGATTCTGCTCTGGGGGAGTCTGTTTCTTTCTTTACGACTGTAAAATATTGGGTAGCAGAGTTTAAACGAGGCCGTACGAGCTGCCAAGACGAACACCGTAGTGGTTGACCAATTGAGGTGTCCACGCCAGATACGGTTAAGAAAACCTATAAAATGGTATTGGATGATCATTGACTGAAGGTGCGTGAGCTAGCTGAAATGATAGGCTCCTCAAATGTATAGCAATACATCGTATATTGACGAAAGAAAGATGGGTGCCGCGCTTGCTTTCAACAGAGCAAAAACAGCGTCGCGAAAATGTTTTAGCAGGATGTTTGGCGATGTTTCACCGCAATAAAGCCGATTTCTTGCATCGATTTATAATCGTGGATGAGACATGGGTCCACCACTTCACACCTGACACAAAGGAACAGTCAAAGCAGTGGACTGGAATGGATGAATTGTGTCCAAAGAAGGCGAAAACGGTTCCGTCTGCGGGTAAGGTCATGACGTCTGTTTTTTGGGATGCACATGGGATTATTTTTATAGATTATCTTCAGAAAGGAAAAACCATCAATGGCGAGTATTATAATAATCTACTGCATCGTATAGGTGATGAAATTATGGAAAAACGGTCGCATTTGGCAAAAAAGAAAGTGTTGTTCCATCAAGACAATGCTCTAGTTCACACATCCACTATTGCGAAGGCCAAAATTAATGAATTAAAATTCGGATTGCTTCATCAAGCACCTTATTCGCTTATTTGCTGGATTTATCCCCCTTGGACTCTTTTTCTATTTTCAAATTTGGAAAAATGGCTCAGTGGTAAAAGATTTCCCAACAATGAAGATATGGAGTCTGCGGTTGATGACTATAAGCACGATATACAAGCTATTGAATATCCCTGGAAAACGTGTATCGAGCTAAAGGGAGATTATGTTGAAAAATAGAAGAAATTTTCCCGATTTCTTTTGTGTTTTGTGTCTTTGTTAAATCGGCTAGTTTTGGTACTGCCTTCATAAGTCAGTTCACCTGACTGAAATTAATATACTGGTTTGTTTTTAAGCTATGATTTTACCATTCTGAATCCATTTTGGCTAGTACATTGGCAGTCTATGCTATTAATTGATCTTAAAATAAATTTTTGACAATAATTGAGTTTGATTTTTCTGTATGTTTGTGGATTTAATTGTGCATTTATGAAATATAATCATGTAATACAACAAATTAATTGTATTAAACCAAATTATATTTTTGCACTGGAAAGCATTTGTTAATGAGTGCCTGTTAATTTGTAATCTTTTTTAGTAAAATTTCGTACTCCAACACTTTTTTGTGTTTGCTAAAATCACAAATTTTTGTTGCTTCAGTTTTTCCTTCATCCTTGTTAACCTAATTGAAATAATTATTTTGATGGGCAAACATAATATAAGAATTTAAAAGAAGAATATCGCGCGTGATGAATTTTTCTTTCCGTGATTATCCTTATTCGTAAGCCATCAAACATTCACGTGCACTTCTCTAATTTTAATGCACTCATGTGATATGCTTATAAAAGCAATTTAAATTAACGTTCAATTCACGATGTCTTTGACACGCCTTACTGTCACTAAACTGTATGAGGCCAAGGCAATCAGAAATTGAAGATGCTGTATGCAAATCGTATCAGCAGCAAAAGCTGCCACACCGCAACCAACTGTCCAGCCTTTGACATCATAAATTGCGGTTACTTTTATCTGTGATGAAAGCATAATTCCGGTATGATCAGCAGGAGAGGCTAAAAGGAAACGTTAGTGAAATAAGCAAAATAAAGGATCCAATATTGGGCAAATTAATCGCTGTGCAGAAATATTTCCTAAATATATAAAAATGTAGAATTTGCCATTAAACTCTTTATTTCCAATTAGCAATAAACCGTTATTGAAGTCTAAGCGTATTATGTCTTGTGTTCAAAAAGATGATCCAAATATATGTTCCGATCGCGTCGTGGTATAAATCTTCCACCTACCGGTTATAAAGCTACGTCAAGTGTGATATGTGAAAGTCTAATTGCTTTAACATAAGGCCGGACTGGACCTTGTAAGATCGGCATTAGATCTAGTAAATCTACGTTTTATCAAATATTCTCACTAGAGCAAATTCTGGAGAAGATCTAATAAAAAATAGAACGATATTTATTATCGTATCGTCAACTATAAACTTGGCTTCGAGGAATCCAGAAGGATGACACTGATCGATACGAAGTCTTCAATAAGTAGAAGCAAAAGTCTTACTGAGCCTCTTCATACTAATCCAAATTTCAGACAGGATGCAGCATACCGTGTGATCTCTTCAACTTGTCTTTGGAAATGATTATGGAGGAATGCTGCAGTAGTAAACACCATCGTATCCATTTTCAATAAAACCGTTTGTAATTTGTTTACGTTTGTAATGTAAATTGTTGCTCAATCTTTCCAAGCACTGAAAGAGAGTCAGCAAAAACAGGATTGGTTGAAAACAATGATAAAACCTATTTACTGCTAATTGTTACTACAACCTTCTCAAGTACTGAAAAAGAGTCAACAAAAATAGGTTTAGCTGAAAACAATGATAAAACCAATTTACTGCTGATTGTCACTACAGTCTCCTCAA
>JAHXMU010000656.1:45658-58902 GCA_019455685.1 Philornis downsi | reverse complement strand
TGACGAAAATCATATGATATTTAAGTCTCTTTCATATACGAGTATAATATGGATATATCTTTATTTGAACAACATTTACTTTCATATTTTCTGCAACACCGAAGCACCGGAGTCGACTTGTACCTCAAATAGAGGATTGATCTCGATTCCCAAAAATATGCAAGTACACAATATGTTTTTTAATACAATACAGTTGCAACCACAAATTCCAAATTAACCAAAATATGATAATTTGAGCTTCGTTTCTTTAGGAGGCTAATCTTTTAACATTTGAGCCATCAGCAGAGAAATATTGGACAATTGCACACATTATAATAGGTTTGGTTTACGATTAAAATGTTGCTTCGCTACCTAATATTGGACTTGATTTCCATTTCATTTCGTTTCATTTCACTTCATTCATTTTATTTCATATCGTATCATTTCATTTCGTTTCATTTCCTTTCATTTCACTTCATTTCATTTTATTTCATTTCATTTCATTTCATTTCATTTCATTTTATTTCATTTCATTTCATTTCATTTCATTTCGTTTCATTTCAATTTATTCCACTTCATTTCATTTCGTTGCATTTCATTTCATTTCATTTCATTTCATTTCATTTCGTTTCATTTCATTGCATTTCATTTCATTTCATTTCATTTCGTTTCATTTCGTTTCGTTTCATTTCATGTCATTTCATTTCATGTCATTTAATTTAATTTCATTTCATGTCATTTCATTTCATTTCATTTCATTTCATGTCATTTCATTTCATTTCATTTCATTTCATTTCATTTCATGTCATTTCATTTCATTTCATTTCATGTCATTTCATTTCATTTCATTTCATTTCATTTCATTTCATTTCATTTTATTTCATTACATTTCATTTCATTTCATGTCATTTCATGTCATTTCATTTCATTTCATTTCATTTTATTTCATTTCATTTCATTTCATTTCATTTCATTTCATTTTATTTCATTTCATTTCGTTTCGTTTCGTTTCGTTTCGTTTCGTTTCATGTCATTTCATTTCATGTCATGTCATTTCATTTCATTTAATTTCATTTCATTTCATTTCATTTTATTTCATTACATTACATTTCATTTCATTTCATTTCATTTCATTTCATTTCATTTCATTTCATTTCATTTCATCTCATTTTCTTTCATTTCATTTCATTTCATTCTCGTTCATTTCATTTCATATCATATTTCATTTCGTTTCATTTCATTTCATTTCATTCCACTTCATTTCATTTATACGCCGAAACTTTTTGCAATTTGAAAGATGTGTGTCAGATATATCCTAAATAGCCACCTTCCACTGGCACTGCGATTCTTGTTCAATATTTTCATTTGATTTAAAATGGTTCCTCGGACTGATGTTTCGAATTTAGCAAATAGCCAAAGGTTACGCGCTGCGAAATCAAGCCGAATACGGTGGTTATGTAGTGATATTTTTGTTGAAAAAATTCGGAAGAGCTAATGGAGTGGAAGATGGTGCATTATTATAGTGCGGAAATCAAAAGTTGTCCCATAAATCTGTACACTTTTTGCAAACAGCTTCACGTAAGGGACGTGTAGCATTTAATTATATTCAATGTTAATACATTGAGTCGGTCGAAGAAACTCACAATGCACAATACCACGACAATCTTGGCGGTCGTTTTGGTCTCATCTCCAATGTCAAATCGTTTTGTAATGAGCTGACTGCTGGAAATCATCTCTTTGCAGATTTTAACCCAACGTAATTTATGAAAAATCTGCCTACTTTTGGTGATAATCGCGAAATTTAAAATATCTTTTAAAATAAAGTTGATTGATTTGTTTGATTTTTCATCGGTCTTCTTTGAATTGTTTATGCCAAATTTTGTCGTAACATTTTTTACGACAACATCTTTTTGTTGGAGTTCTTCTGCAACGTTTTAAATGCAGCATAAATTTCATTTCGTAAACAAAATTTGAGGCAATTTCTTTGCTCCACAAAACTACACATTGTAAAAATCGGCGAAATCTTACTAATGACATTTATGAGGTAAAATTTGGCACAGATCTTTGTCACAGTGTTACCAACTTCAACATTAAATTGAAAAGTGGGTTTATTTTTTTCATGAAGGCGATTATAAATTTTTCCCAATTTTCTTACCGAAAATTCGTTGTTTAGAAAACTTTGACCCCTTAAATTTGCATTGCAAAAGGGCACTGCGATGAGTATTCATGCAAACCTCAGATTAATCGATTTTACGCATAGAAAAAATTAGTAGCTAAGTCGAAAATTGAATTTCGGGCTTAGCTAACATTCATAACTACAATGGAGTTTAGGATCAATTTTTAAAATTTCGTTAGAATTTAAGCCCGATGTTTATCGACTCGATGGCCTGGCTGTATTTGCTTTTCGGAGAACATGGAAACTGTTTCTCAGTTGATTTATTTGCATCCTTTTAGTAAGCCAAGACCATTGCTTGAATAACCTTCATGGCTTATCTTTATTATCTACATATTGTGTTTACTTTCTATTTACGGTTTTGTTTAATTGAATTTGCATGTTGCTGGTAAAAATATGATTTTCATTGTAATACATTGTAATTGCCACAGACATTACTGAGTTTATGACTGAAAACTGCTTTATTGAACTTAGCCACGGCAGACTGTCGTCACCTAAGCTCAGATTGCAGCTTGACCAGTAGCCAATGATGACAATCAACACCTAAGTCTGTCCATCTGTGATTACGACTATCATGTTATATGTATGTACACCTGTGCCACTTTACTTATTCATATTCCTCTAACATCGTTTCATTTTCAATCATTTTTCGGTTGAACACTTGTTCAAACAGACGACTTTAATGAGGTCAATACGTGTCTACACGTTTTGATTAAAATAAAAATTTACATACGTATGAATATTCTGTATTGTAATGATTTTGTCTCATTTGTCGGCATTAATTTAATTGCATATAAAATGCGGCAAACTTCAAAAAATTCACAACTACTTTTAATCATTGCAAATGGATTTTATGGAGAAAGTCGCCATAAACATGATGGTGTGTTGTATGGTAGATCACTGCACGAATACCATTTTTTGACACTCGAATATTTTTGGCTATTTCAGTACCTATCGTTTCATTCAGTTTTGCAATCACAAGCCAATACGTGTCTGTTTTGTACTCTTTTTGCTGCAGAGAGTGCAGGGAAAAATTTGCATCCGACTGGTGTATACTGGGAGAAAACACCCGAATGATGCAAAAAATTTAAAAAAAAATAACTCTCATATAATTTTAAAAGAAAATTTTATTAAACGCCACCCTTGGAATTGGGAAAATATAAAGTAGTTTTTCTTCGATCGGTTGCTTTGTCTCTGAGATATGGAAGTTTTTTACTTTCTCCACATTTCCTGATTACTATCAGTTTAGTGTTTTTTCAGCGAAATACTATGTTATTCAACCGCACCCATTAGCGGATTTTTGCTTGAACGAAAACTAAATATCTATTTTCGTTTGCATTTACTTTTAGGCAATGACATTCCAATGCTTATTTTATTTATCTGTTTCTGGCTTGTAATTTAAAGCCTTCAGGCCAATTATAAGTAAATTACAATATGCAACAATTCATTTAAGATTGAATCTGCTCAATATAATAAGTTAAAAAGAAAAACACGTAATAAAAATTAAATATAAAATTTATAAAAATATAATATGAAATTATGATCATTAAAGACAAAAAAAAATATATATAAAAAAATCGGTAATCGGTATATAATCTGGAAATATAAGATAATCGGTATGTAATAAAGGCTGCTTACAGTTTAATTGAAAACAAAATTTTACAGTAAAGTCTAAAAGTGTTGTAGAATCTGCCTTTTGTAAGAATCAGGACATAATTTAAAACTTTTTAAATGGCTTGGTAGTAAATTGTAAATTCGAGCTACTCTTACTACAAACGCACGACCCATGAATGTGGTTATTATAGGAAAAATTAAATGAATTAAAAAGAAATTAAGGACTACGCAATCGAACAACTTTATAAAATAACAACAAAGACCTAAGATCTATATAATGTTTAAAAATGACGACCCAAGAAACGCTTAACATACGGTGTTATATGAACACGACGTCTCAGTGAATACAAATATCTCACAACTCTATTAAACGCCATCCGAATTTTCGTCATATTTTGTTTATTAGTGCCACTGTATAACTCTAAACAATATATAGGTAGAATACTAGGCATGATATAAGCATGAACCAATTTCTCCTTAATCGATCTGGGCAACACTAAATCAGTATTATTAAATCTTCGCAGTGAATAATTTAAACGCCGGACTACATTATCCACATGATAGTTAAAGCTTAGTTTGTTATCTAAAACTACTCCCAAACAATGTACACTGTGGACCACTTCAATACGTGTCAGTTTTTCTGGACTAAAAAGCTCAGCTGTGGCTATTTCACTTTCATGGTTCATTTCCAGGAAGTAAAGTCGCGGCCATTAGTTGATTACCACATCCAAATCCGTTGACCAAAAAGGTCCACTTTCGTATGATACGCGATCATAACAGAAAAATTGATCCAGTGGATTCTATACAAAGTTGCATCTCAAGATTCCACCGGAATTACTTTCGATCTCGACAATCCTCGAATAAAATAGTAAATTTTCTTATAATAAAATTTGGACAGGATGAGCTGACATATCTGGAAAACTAGAGGAGTGGCATGCAACAGTGGCATGCATACTAAACCACATCTTCTGTCCTACCCCCTCTGCCAGCGGTACTTCCTTCACATATTACTTCGCGATGGGGTCAGAACTAATGGCTGTCTCAATTTATCATGTCCGGTGCCGAATTATATCAGCTTGCGCGTCTTTTCCTTTTCACATATTCGCTGGTTCACAATTCCTTATATTTTCGGAATTTATGTTTTCATTTATCGTCCACCGAATTCTTCTTCGGTTCCACTCAAACCTTAGACACTTGAATGCTACGTGTCCTGCATTTTCATCCACATCGGGACATCGCAGATATCTAGGCGAACTATCGTATCTAAAACGATCTTTGCCTTTTATGTCCTGCTAGGAACTGTGTAAGATTATAATTCACTACTCCGCCTCCCTCACTATTTGGAGTTCGGGAGAGTTCAAACATCCAGTTTTCCATATTTGCATGGATTTTTTCCTATTCTCCAGTCGTACTAAAAGGTTTTGTACTTCAAGGATGCTATGGATAACAAGTCTATCGATATGAGATCCGTCACTATGTTTGATACCTTTATAGATATGTTGCGTACTCGACGCAGATGTTTAAGCGGCTCCTTCTAAAGCGTGATGTAATCCCGTTACTGTTTGTGTACTTTATTAACCTCAACCAGGCCAGATCCCTAGATCAGTATATAATAGGTCAAATCTGCAGGAAATGTCCTTCGACTTTCTCGAGGTGTCTCTATATTAGGCATCATTCTGGCCAAGGCATTTGTAGTATCAGTCAGCTTTTTGCATTATCACTACATGTCTTTTAGGGTTTAATCGGTTATCGATCATCATGCCCGAGTACTTATTAACTTGATATTAGGCTATTTCGCTATACCCATTTGAATTTCCATTTCTACGAATTAAGACGAATATGCCGTCATATATCACAACCCCGAGACAGAACCTGCCGAAATTTTGAAATCCTGCCTACATACAGTGGACAGAGATCGATTAAGAACGCTGACATTTGGCAATTTTGATTAAAAACTTTAATATGTGATAAAAAACATTTCAAATTTTAAGAAAAATATGTTATTGTTCTATGTAGCCGCCTTTGACGCAAATAATACGATCGACTCTGTTCGAGAAGGCTTCGAGTCTGATGACATTTTGTCCCATTCTCGGGGAAGATTAGTCGCTTAGATGTTGACCGTCTCATATTTGTTAGATTCTTTGGCCTCGGAGATAGACCAAATGAAAAATCCATTGAGTTTATGTGCGGGGAATATGATGGCCATTTTTGTGAAGAAATGATGTTGGGAACTTTTCCTTTAAAAAACGATGGCTTTATAGCGCGATGCCGAGTCTTGTGGAAACAATTCTACCGAATTGTTTAAGTGCCCAAGTTAACAAAGCGATTAAAATCTTTTTTAACGGTAGATTTATCGATTTGTTTTTATTCAATGAAATCGACTAATGTGTCCTGCGTCCTGTGGTAGTTATTACGGTTCAAATCATCACTGTTGCCGGGTGCCTGCTTTCATAGAGCAATTCGTTGCTTTAAATTGTTTTCTGATTTGTATTTTAACGTTATAGGATTTTTTGGTTTCTTTACACATTGCTGAACAATACAATTTTTTTAATCAAAAAAGACTGCATTTTCAAGGTCACCAAAGGGAAAATTTTTTGACATCTTTGTTCTTGAAGGTTTGTGAAGGTGTTAAATTTTCCACTTTAAATTGTTGTATTGAATTTTGTATACTAGAGCTTCAATTGTAGGTCTTTTTTTTTTTTTAATTTGCCCCCCATGCTTAGAGCAAACACATTGAAATTATTCGTCCTTCGCCGTGGATTACCTTTAATCCTGATATTCACCTTTCGACACATTTCTGGCGATGTTGCTGTTGTTGGATAGTCCAGCTCCATGGCATTTGTTGATGTCATCAGTACGTTGTAAGGTGTAATTGTTCGATTCCCAAATATTTTGTTTACGCATAAATGTTGTAGCTCATTAACAGTGGCTAGTTGCGATTTTCCAGCCAAATACGAAGCAATAATACTGTTTCGTTTGATTTCCATTTCGTTAACTATTTTTAACTGCAACATAAATTGATATGCTTTCGAAGATTTGTAGACAATATAAGAGACGGACGCTTGTCTAAGAATGAGCGCGCTGTCATGAGTCAATTGGTGCGTACAACAGCGTGAAGTTGACGACTCTTCGCAGGCTTGTTCCTTCCTGTATAGAAGTTGTCTATACTTAATTTTCATTGTGATTGGTAGCGTACAATGATTCGTGAATTCTATTTTGTATAATATGAGTTCAAGTAATTAACAGAAAGTTTATCATTATTTCACCGCCACAGGCATTATTCTCTATCGGTGATACTATCAAGGGTTAATTGCAATTAACTGTGATTTTGAAAACGGCTCGGATCTACTATATTACAAAAGAATCAACAGCAGTTGCTCCCGTTTGAGTGGGTTCAAATATCAATACCGACATCCCTCATAATTAGTAAATCTTGTTATTTTTGTAGTAAAATTAATAGCTTCAGTCACTTTTTTTGTGGTTGCTCTGATTTCAAACAAAAAGTAAACCTATTAGTAAAATTCCTTATAGAGACCAAGCATGTGTAAATCTAATTTTAGAACAATTTGTAAAACTATTAAGTAGCGACCTATTATGAGGATGGTCTTGCACGCGATCTCTGCCATTTCATTAAGAATAAAAAGCGAAGAAAATGAAAAGACTTTAAACATTTCCAGCACTCGTAGACTTTGTTTCCGGTGACCTGCATAAGCGTGAAATACAATGTGAAATAGCCGTAACCGAATATGAGTTAAGTTAATGATACCTTAGGCAGCAGCAGGGGCATGCTTCAGAAAATGCGTGCAAAGTTGTTGAAGATTCGCTGCCAAGTAGCCACAAGTAATTTGTGGCAAGAACAAAAGAAAACAATAGCACAATAACATTAACAGCAACAATATCAAACTGGCGATCGTGATTTTACTACCAGCCATCAAGACACCATCCAACCATAGTTCCATGCAATTCGTGAGATTTCATATGAGTCCGCCGTGAGGGAGTCAGTCTTGTGTGGAATTTTCTTGTTTTATTGTTATTTATTTCGAGGTAAGGCTCATTATTCTTTAAGTGAAACCACTTGTGATATGAAGTTAGGGAGTATGCGCAGAACTTTAGCGTAGATTTAGGTTGTACACAAACAATTTTATCACACCATTCTGCGTTGTTTTATCATTAGCATTTTTAAATTTAACGCAATTGCATAATAAACTTCTAGTGGGACAGGTGGGTAAAATGTTATTTGCCGGCAAATTTTGTAGCTCCCTGTCTGTCTTACTTATTGGCTATCTTGATGATGGCAGGAAAATTCAAAATTTATTACTTCGAAAACGAACGGTTTCTGGAAAAAACACTATTGTTTCAAATCTAGAAAATATTATTTAGGTCGTGTTTTCAGTCAATCTAAAACCAAAACACGATATCAAAGCCACTTTCATGTAAAGTGTGGCGCATAAGTAACGTTAACGGCGACTATATTGAATGCGTTTAATCTAAAACCAAAATACAACATTAAAGCCACCTTCATATAAAGGGTGGCGCATAAGCTAACGGCGACTATATTGAATGTGTTCTTGCACATCATTTGGTTTTAACTCGTGAACCAATTGCATCTTATATGGGAAAAGATGTAACATATGTAAAATTCTTTCCAAAGACCGCCTAGACATCTTTAACTGCTGAGAACGTCGCCTAATGGAAGTTTCGGGGTTTCCTCTCAATACTTGCTTGCACTCGAGCAATGGTCACTTCATTTCGAACCTTCACGAGATCTTCCAGCACGCGGAAGATCACAGACAGCTCTTTGTTGCCCAAAGCGCTGAACCAATCGGTAAATTGTTGGAGCGCTAGGAGCATTTCGAACACAAAATTAATTTCGATATGATCTGAATAATCGAATGCTGACTTTCAAAGTAAAATTGAACAACTTTGGTTCTTTGCTCTGTGCTAAGCCTTTCCATCATAAATTTCCCAAGTACAGGGTGGCGCAATAGAACGTGCATATTTAAAAAATAGATTAAAAAATAAATACAAGAGGTATGGTTAAAATAAATCTAAGGCATTGTAGAGTAATAAATGGTGTTTATTTTTTAAAAATAACATCATCTAAATGGTGACCCTCTCTACGACGGCACCCCTCTAACCGCAAACGAAAATTATTGAAAACTTTTTTCAGTAATACTGGTGTAATGGCTGCCATTTCACCACGGATATTCTCCTTGAGCTGAACGATGTTTCTTGGATTATTACTGTAGACTTTGTGTTTGAGGTATCCCCACAAAAAAAGTCAAGAGGCGTCAAGTCTGGACTACGTGGGGCCATGCGATATCACCTCTTTTCGAAATCAGTCTGCCAGGGAACATCTGCTTCACCACCGCCATGGAGTCATTTGATGTATGACAGGTAGCTCCATCTTGTTGGAACCAAGTTCTGGAATTCACTAGTCTTGAACTTTCAATTTCTGGAGCCAAAAATCCGTCCAACAGCTCAATATAGCGTTCCGTATTAACCGTGACGTTTTGGCCCCGCGGACCAATTATTCCTCTGCCAGAGATTGCTGCCCATACTGTCACTTTGGGACTATGCAATGGTTTCTGGTGTTTGATTTTGGAATTTTCACTGTTCCAGTAGCGACAATTTTGACGGTTTACGAAACCATTCATAAGGAAATATGCCTCGTCAAAGAAAAGGATATTGTCAAAATTGGAAAATCGATTAAGCATTTCATTAGCAAATGCGAGCCTTCCTATGAAGTCAGACTCTTGCAATTCTTGTGTTAATTGCAGCTTATATGGATACAGTTTAAGATCCAATGTTAAAATTCGTTGCAAACTTCGTCGCGATAATTGTAAGACAGACGATCTCTTGAGAGTCAACATTTGTGGATTTCCTCGTACTGACTCCATAAGCCTCTCAACATTGTCTTCGGTCCTAGACGTTCTTGGGCGACCATTTGCTTGTGGTTTAAATGTTGAACCGGTCTCTTCAACGCTTTACCCATATTTTAATTAAATTAGCACTCGGAGCATCACTAATTTGCCGTAGTCCATATTCAGCACAATATAGTCGCATAGTAGCAATATATGAACTAGAGTTCTCGTAAAATGCGCGCTCGCAAAATGCGCGACGCTTCCCGTCGAAGTGATTCATAGCGACTAAAACTCCATGAGCCCGCCAACCCAACGATGTAAGAGCCCCCCCGCCCGCGCCTTTTCTACCTCGCAAAAAAAGATGATGCAATATGCACGTTCTATTGCGCCACCCTGTATTATTTAGTTAATTCTGTAAAGAAATGAAAAAAAACTTGAACAAAAAATGTATTCACTGACCAAATCTTAACGTTACTTATGCGTCATCCTATAGTAATAGTAGATCAAAGCTTGCAAGCTAAACAAAAAAATGATAAGATCGGTCTAGCACTGGTGCTTAATTCTACAATATATCACTGCTTTTGTTAAAGATTGTATCAGTCATTTGGGTTGCACTTTTCCTTATTCTGTTCAAGAAGTGAACCCGGGAAATCCAATACATGTCGTACACAAGTTAATGATACTTTTACGCGTTTTTTTTTAATTTAATTTAATTTATTCAGGATTGTAATTTTAAGCCTTAAGGCCGATTTGATTAAATTACAATATTACAAAATATCTTCTCCATAATTCAATAACAAATGCATTATACAACTTTACAATACTAATGTTATAAAAAAGTTTATGTGTCTTAATAGCAAAAAAATATGATTTACAATATGAAGATCTACTTCACTTATTATAACTTATTATAACTTTAATTGGAATTTAAAGCTACTCCATAATTTTAAATATTAAACTAGAATTCAAATGAAAATTCAATAATTAACTTTTGTGATACCATTCTATCACATAATCTGAATGATATCCAATCCAATAATTTACTTTTAACTAGACAAAACGTCATATATTTTTTCAGACTTAAGAAATAAACTGTCCTCAGATTTGGACAATACACCAAATATAGTTTAAAAATTTAGTTTTAAAATGATGTTCGATTACTGCAAATTATTTAATAATATGCTGAATAATTGATATTTTCCAAATAAATGGAAAACAGCAAAAGTTATTTTATTATTAAAAAAAAAGACAAAGAACGAAACTATTTATCCTCAAAATCTCAGATCCATAAGTTTATTACCACACATAATCAAGGCATTTGAGATATGCATCAATAATATTATAAACAAATTTTATATGGATAATAACATTAATAGTGCTATACAATTGAGTTTTAAATTAAAATACTCGATAGACAATGCTGTACATAAGCTAACTTCAGATATAAACTGGAATTGGCATAAAGATCTATGCACCGGAGCTTGTCTTATTGATATGGAAAAGGCATTCGATAGAGTTCGATAGAGGATTCCTGATTTCAACAAGGTATGATAAACTCACCCATCTAGTTTAACCTGTGCACACTAGATCTGATGATAACATCATCTCATTTGCTAATGGTTTAATTATACCTATATATCATGCTGATGATAAAATACAGGGTGTTTGTCGGGAAGGTGTACTACTTTGTTTATAATTTTTGATTAAATGAAAGAGAATGGATCTTATATTGATGTTTTATTTAATGCCAGCAATTATGTATGGAATACAATATCAGATAAATGTCCGCCTCTGTTAGCTTCACAAATACGAACCCTTTTGAGCACATTTTCCATTACATTCTCACACATTTCACGCGATATTTCATTAATTTCATCACAAATATTTTGTTTGAGTTGCTCAAGCGTTCCTGGTTTGTTTGCGTAAGCCTTGTTTTTCAGATATCCCCACAAAAAGAAGTCCGGAGCAGTCAAATCAGGCGACCGTGGAGGCCAATCAACATCACCATTTCTTGAAATAACTTGTTGTGGAAAGAAGTTTCACAGTAATTTCATTGTAATCCTGGCCGTATGCCGTCTTGTTGATACCACATGTTAATCAGGCCCAAAGCATGCAGTTATGGCGTTAAAAAGTTTTCAATCATATCACGATATCGCTCCCCATTGACAGTTACCGTTACGCCGTTTTCAGTTTCAAAGAAGTCAGGTCCAATGATTCCTCCTGACCACCAAATTGTCACTTTTAATGGATGCAAAGGTGACTGATGAATAATTTGAGGGGTTTCCATTGTCCAGAACCGACTGAACAAACGTCAGCGTTTGTGCTAAGGGGGGAAGGGTCGATTGGTGTTAGCGTTTGGAGCGAGTTTTAATGATAGCGGTTGACGTGGATTCCAATCGATCTTCAGCGAAGTTGCGGTTGTTAGGATGTGGACTGTATCTTTGGTAAAGACAGATTTCACCTGTTTTGCGGTAGCGGGTTAGCTCTAGAAATTAAATTAATTAAATTAATAGCCTTAGACACTTACAATCTCTCGTACAACGAGAAAATGTATTAGCATTTAGGTAGGAAGAAAAAAAACGGAGATTAAACCCCAAGGGATTAAAGATAGTGGATAGATCTTTGAGGAAAGCAGTTTTACCTTACCATAAATGCTTATGAAATGATTGGTGAACAACGGAAATTCTGTTCACGTTATAATAAGTAATTTTAATGTAGAATTCGAGATGAGGGTAAAAATGACTACTCGCTATGATGTGATGCAAACAAGTGCCGCTTTTGGCATACTAACTTGTCACTTTACAATTTATCTTTTTACAATTCATTAATCAATTCACAATAGGTAACAAGTAAAATTTATTTATATATATATTTATATATATATTTATATATATATTTATATAATTTGAATACGACTTGTACATTGATTGGCAATTCAAATTAAGTACATTTTACAAATTGATTATTAACTAATTTAATTTCAAATTATTATAAGTAAGTATAAACGCTGTAAGTTTATACACCGACTATTTTGTCTATTCTTATATCCATTCAAATCAAAATGTGCCTCGTCACTCATTACGATTTTATCATGAAAATCGGGGCGAGCTGTAACATCCTATTGACATATGTAGGGCGGCGTAAATGGTCTTGTGGAAGAAGCTCTTGTGTCAACTGAATCTTAGATGGAAACAAATGCAAATCCTTGTGCAAATTTGTGGCCAAAGTTGTTCTTTGAAGACCAAGCTTCTGAGCACGGTGTCGAATTGAGGTTGATGGATTGCTTTGAACACATTCTTGAGCAGCGGTAATGTTTTCAGCCGATCTTGCAATACGTTGTGGTCCATGCTTGGCCCTATCAGCTACAGATCCTCTTCCTTCGAAATCATTCACTACACGATAAATAGTGCGTCTTGTTGACACGTTGTTTCTCCCAAAAATTTCACGTAATTTTCTCATCGTCACAGTAATCGATGATTGATTTTTGATAAAATGTTTTAACGATTAAAACACATTGGTTTATCGAATATTTTCCCATAATAAATTTGCCACGTCTCTACTTCACGACTGTCAAATATGAACTGTCAAGACTAATGTTTAGTAAGAAAGTAGTA
>JAHXMU010000656.1:26915-40658 GCA_019455685.1 Philornis downsi | reverse complement strand
ATGCCGAATTTCAAGACTCTACGACAACTCCTTATATTTATTGCACAGAAATGTATGAAGCAATCCCACTGTGCGTTGGTGCATTTGAAAACCAACATTCGTCAAGTTATCGGCCAGGGCACCGCCCGAAATGTCAAAAAAAAGTCGTCAAAAACTACCTCAAAGGATTAACTGCTACAACCAATCCAGAGACAGTCATTTAAATGACATTTTATTTCGTGCATAATGGCACGATCCTAGCATTATAATGAAATAAAAGTTTCATCGAAATCATAACCTTATGTGTGTTGTATTTAACTTTACTTTTGAAACCGAAAAATGGACAAGTATTTGGTACAATTGAACTTTTGCACGTCCAGAAAGGGCTTTGTCATCAAATTGTTTGATTAGTCCATAATAGGACTTTGTTTCCACTTACCTGCTTCTAATGCCCAAGCTGACATCATGTATTTTGTTGGTGGTGGAGTCGTTATAAAGCTATAATCGTTATAACGCTATAATTCATGGCGTTTCAAAGCCAATAGACTCTTTCTTCGTCGAAACAAATAACTGAGGTTTGTTCTCTCTTAACGCTAGAGGCAGTTTTGCTGGCACCTTCCCAATGTCTGAGAAGACCGCAGTAACAATTGTCAGTTTTAAAACAGTGATGTCTATTTCATTGACGTGAGTACGTAGCGGGTGATTTTTGTTAACGCTGATTCTAGTCATATTTATTGCCATCCATCCATACCATCTCGGTACGTAAGTTGAAGAGGACGCACCGAAGGTTATATTCCGTCTTCAATGGAGACTTCTAACGCTTTTTGTCGAAACGTGATGTAGAAAAAATGATACCTGTAGTTCCATTTTTTTACTGTTTTACTTCTTCACAAGTGTTCAGAAGGAAAAACTGGTTGAGAAATTAGCATTGATAAAGATTTAACATAAACTGGATATTTTAGTTTAAAAATATATGAAAATCTCTTTCTCTGTCCTTTTTGATTCTTAACTACACCAGTCCTGTGGACTGGATTATTGGATTATTACAATTGGATTCTACTGTACTTGTACTTGGAATCGAATGGTGCTCTAGTTAGTATTTTCCCATGCAAAAGAAATACAAACTTTTGATCTTAATATTTAAACAATTCCACTTATTGTCTTTAATTTATTCACACAATTTACAACGATTGCCTTGGAGTAGCAGCAGTTGTCGACATTGTGCGCTTCGTCCGTCCATCGCGCTGGCATAAAATGCATCCGACAGTTAAGAATGCATAAAAAGAATCTTCCTCGATTTGTTTGAGGAGGAAACGAATGCATGATGATGAGTATTGCCCGAAAACACATTTTCTTTTTTCTGGGCGGCAAAAGTTGTACATTTAAAGCACATATTTTATAGACATCGCCAATACGAGTACGAGTACACACTACATTTGTATGTCGTTCCGTGAATGGTGAATAATTTAAATGCAGACAAATATGTGCATATAAAACATAAATCCAACAACCGGACGCACGTGTTCATTTTTTTTGTAGTAGAGATTGTTGGTGTTGCTGGCAGAGCCTCCTCGGATCGTTTCCTTCGTCTTCGATGGTGATGGGCAACAAATGAAAACGATAAACAGCGGCAGCAACGGGAGCGTCTTAACACGACTGTTGCTGCAAAATGTATCGTTAGTCGTATATCAGCAACATCAAAATATTGTTGCACTCTCCTCTGTGATGTGGCGGTGGCAGCGAGAGTCGATCCAACTATCCTCACTTGTGTGATCGGACTGTGTTTGTCTTCAGAGTCGCGTCTGTGAGAAGTGCGGAAATCATTTACGGCATTTTAGTTTCTTTTTTCGGCGGAAGGTGGCACGAGGGGAGTCAACTGAGCGATAGCAATTTTTGCATTGCAGTCAGTATTGGCGCATATTGCTGTTGTTGCTGTTTCCAATGATGGGTGATCACTGTGTAAAGTAAACATTGCAAATGATTTGCAAACACTGGTTGCAGCTGAAGAAGCCTCAGTTGCTCGCACAACGTCAAATCGGCCATGGCAGAAAGAATTTTGAAAAAAAAAAAAAAAAAAAACCACTGAAACTGAAATACTACAAAAAGCCACCCAGGCTGTCGATAATGTGTTGCATATTGTGCGTTAAACTTGCACAGTGGTTTTGGTAGGCATTTTTTGAGGACAGTGCGCCTAGTTTTTGGGTGATTTCACATTGTCTGCTGTCCTATTAAAGAGTGTACCAATAAAAAAAAAAATAAATAAAAAATAAAACACAGATATTTAAAAAAAATCGTGAAACTTTATTGTATCGTAAAGTAGACAGAATGAGGTTATGTATGGAACAACACATCGGGCAGATGGCCGCCGCGGCTTTACTGGCACACACGCGATCTTTTAACGGCATTTTCAATGACCGTTTTGCATAAATGCTGTGGTATTTTATTAATGCAGCGCCCAATTTCCCCTTTTAAGACTTGAGTCGTCGTCGGCTTATTCGCGTAAACCATCGACTTCAAAAACCCCCAAAGAAAAGAGTATAATGGTGTTGAATCGCACGATCTAGGCGGCAAATTCTGGTCTCCAAAACGCGAAATAACACAACCGGGAAATGACTAATGCAGCAATTGAATTGTTTCTTTGGCTGTATGACATGTGGCGCTGTCTTGTTGAAACCACATGCCCTCCACATTCATTTCTTCAATTGTAGGCACGAAAAAACTGGTTATCATTTCACGATACCGAACACCATTCACTGTTTGCGGTTGACATGTCTCATTTTCATAAAAAAAGGTCCAGTGATTCCTCCAGCCCAAAATCCACACCACACAGTGACACGTTGAGGATGCATTTGCTTCTCGTGAATCACTCGAGAATTTTCCTCATCCCAAATGCGACAATTCTGCCCATTGACGAAGCCATCAAGATGGAAATGGTCCTCGTCACTGAAGATGATTTTATCGGCAAAATCAGCATTTTCATGTTGTCTCTCCAATACCCAATTAACGAACTACCTTCGCTGTCCACGGTCAGCTGGTTTCAGTTCCTGAGTCAATTGAACTTTGTATGCATGAAGATGCAAATCTGTCATCAAATTGGCTGCATAGTGGATTTGGAGACACCAATTTGCTGAGCTCGGTGTCGAATTGAGGTGGGTGGAGTTTGAGCGACATCATCACGTACAACGGCGACATTTTCGGTCGATCGACCTGGTCGAAGGCTCGTTATTGTCTTAACATCACTAACAGGTCCAGTTTTGGCAAATTTATCTATTAATCTCTTTACGGTTGACTATTTTGGAGCATTATAGTGACCCCAAATTGATCGCAATTTGCGAACTGTAGCGGTAGAACTTTCACCATTTTGGTAAAACAATTTCACAATGAGAATGCGTTGTTCATTCGTGTAGCTCTCCATTTCTACTAACCTCGTGTCTTCTACTAGCAAACAATAACAATTGTTCAAATGTCAAACAATGACCCTTCGAATGGCGCCAAATTTAAATCTTGCGTTCTTGTTGGGACACCCTTTAGAACAATTGTTAACAAGAATGTTAATATAGCCGTA
This sequence comes from Philornis downsi, assembly GCA_019455685.1. Classification (NCBI taxonomy): domain Eukaryota; kingdom Metazoa; phylum Arthropoda; class Insecta; order Diptera; family Muscidae; genus Philornis; species Philornis downsi. The sequence continues at coordinate 37,114 of JAHXMU010000656.1, read as the reverse complement.
CATTCTGGAATTACGAAAATTGCATTCATGACCAGATTTTCGACATTGTTCTTAGAGACTGCAGCTTTTTCCTTGTGGGTGTTTGGCGACATTGTTAGTCATTCCAGGGGTGTGTAGATGAAATGGAATACGTTATGTGTTGCCACTATGTCGTGGACAACTGGATTAGGGGAATTTTGACATTGTATTTGAGGTAGTTTAACTAAGCTGAACTTATCTTCAAGCAAGCAGTTTTGTGATGTCTAACTTTCTTTGTTTTTGGTTATATGTATTTTTACGCTCTGCTCAATCTCGTGGCTACTTAAGCTATCCATGTTTTCATCATGGGTCACATGCACGAGCAGTGCGCGACCATGGACTGACTATTTCCACATTATCAATCTGCTTTCTCGTATTTTGATCAGAGGAATTCAAGATTGCTTGTAGATATTTGAATCTTTTAATCCTACTCCATTCATTACAAGGTTCTGAATTACTGTGAAAATAACCCTTAGAACCCTTTGTCGGAGTTGCTGTAGTAGAAGCTGAATTTTCTGGCTACATCACCTTTACCTTCCATCGAAATATGGGCACAAATTAGAATAACACACAAATTTTTCTTGATACGGCTCGGCGAATTTGATCACTTACGTGTTAGACAGTGATAATGCGTCTTTTCCAAATTAACGGGTGATTTTTTTAATCGTAGTTTTTTTTAAATCGAATAAAACACTCAAATTTGCATCATAAAATTGTATTATTGGAATCTGTAAATTGGTCTTTGCCATTTAATTTTTAAAGATAATTTCATGTAAATGTCCGCGGCTCCGTCTCAAAATGTCCATTCGGAAGGTACAATTTTTCGTCCATTTTTTGAGCATTTCAGCCTGTTTTTCTCATCGCTGACCCTCATTTTTTGATAAAACAGTGAATTTTCATTGAGCTTTTGTAAGGCCCATTCACTAAAAATTAGACGTTGCGGTAGGTCATTCAGCTCCAATTCTTGCTTGAGTTGAACCCAACCCAAATCGACGTGTAAAACTTTTCTTGTGGTTGAGTAACATGTCCAATCGCTGAGAACGGCGACGAATTGACACTTCACCATCGTCATTAACGCATCCATCAAATTAAAATTTGGTGCAAAATTTGGAGATAACAGCACGAATTGTTGATTCAGCAGGTCGATTATGACGACCATAAAATGGTCGTATGAAACGATGCACATTTGCCACAGAGCACGAATTTTGATAATAAATTTCAACGTTGCTCGTTCGTTAGTCTTTCCACGATGAAATGTCAGAGTATACTGTACACATTTCACTTTGACAAATGACGTTTGGACATCATTACCAACCAGTGCTGCCAACTCGAAAAAAAACTTAAATCTTAAAAGGTCACCCTGTACAAGTTCACAGTGGCCAGTTTAATTCAAAATTGAGTTGTTCATATGTAGGCATAAACAGAGCATTTTGCTTGTCTATTCCACACCGTGATATCTGTGACGTGTATGATGTGGCTGCCTTAACAGAACACAAGTGCCAAAGCTAATACGGGAAATTCGGGTCTAGAAATTTCACGTTCGAAGATGACCATCGAAGCGGTCGGGCAGATGAGGTTGATGAGCACGAAATCAACGCCTTTATCGAGCCATCATGTTGGAGAATTCACAAAGAAGTTGGAAAATGGTCGCAGACGTCCCTTGAGAGCTATTTGAAACGTCCTGGACTCTTCGAAAACGTTATCTTTGGGTTCCACATGAAGTAAAGCAATTTCACTTAACAAAGCGGATAAACACTTTTCCGTCTAAGGAACAAAACTATAAATTTTGAGTTCTATTGTCAGCAATTGAAGAAGCTTGATGAATTATTGAGTGAAAAAGGTATGAATCGGAAAAGACTTGAGTTTCTACCTGGAAAATGCCACATCTCGCACATTTTTGAAGCGTTGGCAAAAAATATTGGAGCTTGGATGGAAGCCGCTGCTACGACCATCTAATAGTCCTGATATGGCACCTTCGAATTTTCATTTATGTCGGAGTGCGCAAAATCTTTCCAATGGAAAATGTTTTAATGCCACCGGAAAACCGAGATTTTCCAATATTTTGCACGGCATGGCCAATCATTCTTCAAATTTTTAAACAAAAACTTGTCCGTGAAACGACAAAATGTAAGAGAACAAAACGACACTTTGATTTTAGATTAATATTAATTATTTGTATAGAAAATTTGAGCATAAAAATTACTTAATTTGGCAAGCCAATAATTTGTATGTCATGTACTTCTTCGTCCTGTCCATTGCGTGGCAGAGATGGGAATACTTGTAACTTCTTCAGACACATAACCATACCATAATGTCTGCGTGGTCGTCAACACTTGGAGAATTTAGTTTCTTTTTTCTCATTTGTTTTCATTGCCCGTATGCAGCTGAAGGTGGGTGGCAAACCTAACCAATAGTGTGTTTCTTGGCACACATTGGTAGCAAACATAGAACAAAATCGGAACAAAAACTATCCGATCTAACGTATAGACGGTGCCAGTAGTTTGAAAGAATGTATTTTGGTGAAAAGTGGCAACCTTATAGAATATATGTTTTAAGTTTCAATGCGTCACGTCGTTTTGTACTCCTTTGTTTACGACGTCAAAATATTGGATAGCACAGTTTAAACGAGGCCGTAGGAGCTGCCAAGACGAACTCCGTATTGGTCGAGCGATTGAGGTGTCCACGCCAGACACGGTTAAGAAAAATCCAAAAATTTGATCTGAGGGAGTCCGCTCCTTTGTTTACGATGGCAAAATATTGGGTAGCACAGTTTAAAGGAGGCCGTACGAGCTGCCAAGACGAACAACGTATTGGTCAACCAATTGAGGTGTCCACGTCAGACACAGTTAAGAAACATCCAAAAATGGGATCTGAGGGAGTCCGCTCCTTTGTTTACGACGGCAAAATGTTGGGCAGCACAGTTTAAACGAGACCGTACGAGCTGCCAAGATGAACAACGTTTTGGTCGACCAATTGAGGTGTCCCCGCCAGACACAGTTAAGAAAAATCCAAAAATGGTATTGGATGGATGATCGTCGTCTGAAGGTGCGTGAATTAATTGATATGATAGGCTTTTCAAATGTATAGTAATACATCTTATATTGACCGAAAATTTGAAGATGAGAAAGCTGTGCACAAGGTGGCTGCCGCGTTTGCTTTCGATAGAGCAAAAGCAGTTTCGTTTCACCGCAATAAAGTCGAATTTTTATGTGGACTTATAACCATGGATGAGACATGGGTCCACCATTTCACACCTGAAACAGAAGAACAGTCAAAGCAGTGGACTGGAATGAGAAAATCGTGTCCAAGAAGGCGAAGACGGTTCCATCCGCGGGCAAGGTCATGGCATCTGTTTTCTGCGAGGGGCATGGAATTATTTTTATTGATTATCTTCAGAAAGGAAAAATCATCAACGGCAAAAATTATGCTAATTTATTGCAGCGTTTAGGTGATGAAACTGTGGAAAAAGGCCGTATTTGGCGAAAAAGAAAGTGTTGTTTCATCTAGGGAATGAATGCTCTAGTTCACACATCGATTATTGTGATGACTAAAATTAAAGAACTAAAGTTCGAATTGTTTCATCGCGCACCTTATTCCCTAAAATATGGCTCCCTCGGATTATTATCTATTTCTAGACTTGAAAAAATGGTTCGGTGGTAAAAGATTTGCTGCCAACAATGAAGAGGTGAAGTCTGCGGTTGGTAGTTGTTTTAAGGGAATTGACAGTTCTTACTATGAGTAGGTGGTAGAAGCTATTGAACATCGCTGGAAAAAGTGTACCGAGCTAAAGGAGATTACATTTTTGGTATCTTGGATCGCATTTCCACATCAACGTCAACTTTATTAATTTCCCTCAAACGTACAAAGTTGCTCTATTTATACTAGAATTACTTATTCTAGAAAATGCTACAATATTTCAGAGAGAACACATATTTACATAATGGGTGCAACAAAGACAAACATATTTACAGAATAGTGTTGTATATCATAGACTAAATTCTATAATGTTCTTACTTACATAACAAGCAAAAAGGAGATAACAATAGACTATATAATGGGAGTGAGAGGAACGAACATAACTTACTGTCGTAAACGTAATTCTAGAAAAGTCCCACCCACAGATAAAGAGGGAAAGAGATTACATATATCATACTTGAATGTTCTGGGAGCGGCTATGATGATCTTTCTAGAATGTACACTTAGAGAAATTACACTTACTTACACTTACTCAATTTGTTTGTGTCTTCTTTGTTAGGTCAGCTAGTTTTGGGACCGCCCTCGTACAATCGTATAGATGTTTTAAGTTGGTTCACAAGTTCAACATTGTGTCCTCAATGACACGAAACACCTAGACTACATCCTACAGACGAAAATTGTGTAACACCAAGATGTTCTTTTCATATTTCGAGAATGAGTCTGAGTTTGGCAATGAAGAAGAATCAAGCCAGAATACAGGGATAAAGAACTAAATTTCTTCGCTTCTGGCGTGATGCGTGAACTTTACTGTTATAAGTTTAATTTGATAGAAATATTTATTTATCTAGACTGGCCCATATATGCAGAGTAAAAACTAATGCCTTCCTAGAAACTAAACCAACAATTTTACTTGCTAACAAGTATTAGTTCAAGCTAAGCAAGTATTTTTAGCATAAACGATTTTGCAGCAAAAAAATTCATCTGAAGCATTACTTAACTTTGCAAAGTTGCTCTATGTAAAGTGATGCTTTAAACCAAATATCTGACTGTTAATTTAATTGCTAATTATTGATTTTTTTTATTACAATCTGTCTTGGACATTCAGTAATATTTACATTGGCCTACATACTACTTATATACTAAAATGTTATTTTTATTCGGGAACACTTCCTGTGGAGTGTCCCCACTGCTATATTCGTCCTGAGTAGCCAGGTCCTGTGTGGTTCTCCGCCTTAGTCTGGTAAATAATGGTGATTTGTTCATCAGATTAGACGCCAGCTGATTCGGATGTTGTTGAATACGATTCATGTATCTAGCGGAGTATTTTTGGATTTCTTCCTTATTGAAGGGTGTTTTCAATTCTCTATGCAATTGTTTGTTCGAGAAGTATCCGGTAATGGTTCGCAGTACTTTGGATTGAAAGCGTTGCAATATTTCAAGGTTGGAGTTTGCTGCAGTCCCCCATAACTGGATTCCATATGTCCATACGGGCTTTAAGACACATTTATAGATTTTTAATTTGTTATCTAAGGATAATTTAGATTTGCCATTCAAAAGCCAATTTAAGGACCTTAGTTTGAGCCCCAAGGCCAGTCTTTTTGTAAATATATGCTTTCTCCAAGTTAGTGTTCTGTCCAAATAAATGCCTAGATACTTTGCATCATTTACTTGAGGTATTTCAACATTATTAATAGACACGGGAGGGCAACATCCTCTCCGAAGTGTAAACGTTACCTGAACCGATTTCGTTCCGTTTGCCTTTATTCTCCATTTCTGCAGCCATTTTGTTATGGTATCGAGATGTTTTTGCAATTTTCTAGATGCTTGATCCGAGTTGACGTTAGTGGCAAGAACAGCTGTATCGTCTGCAAACATTCCGATAAGAATCCCTACTTCTGTGGGTAGATCCGAAGTGAAAATCAGATATAAGGTAGGACCAATAATGCTGCCCTGAGGTACTCCCGCATGCGATTTAAGCATGTCCGACATATCTTCGCCTTGTTTAACAAAAAAGGTTCGTTCAGATAAATAAGATTTCAGAAAAATGAAGAAATTCGTGGGTAACATTTTCCTCAATTTGCATAATAAACCTTCGTGCCATACCCTATCAAAGGCTTGTGAAATGTCCAGAAATGCCGGATTGCAATACTTTTTTGTGTCGAAAGATTTATTTATCAGTTCAACTAATCTATGAATCTGTTCAATCGTCCCACGTCCCTGTCTAACACCAAATTGGTGATCAGGTATTAGTTTTTTGGACTCTATTATAGGGCTTAATCTTCGGAGAAATAAAATTTCGAGGACTTTTGATGGTATAGGTAGGAGGCTTACGGGCCTATAAGAGGAGGCTTCTTCAGGTGATTTTCCAGGTTTTCGTATCATTTTCACCTGAGATATTTTCCATTGTGGCGGAAGGTACAACTTTAATATGATTGCATTGTATATTCTTGTTAGAAGCTGTAAGCCTTCCTGAGGCAATTCTTTTAAGACTTTAGCAGTGATCAAGTCGTATCCCGGGGCTTTTCGGTCTTATAAATCAGCAATTATATTTTTAACTTCGCAGGTGGTAATTTGTGTAATGGGCAAGTCCATCTGGTAATCTTCATTTAGAAAGTTGTGCAGCTCATTTAAAAAAGTGTCATTACCATGTTGTTCATTAGATATAAACACTTTCTCCAGATGTTTCGCGAAAGTTTCAGATTTTTCAGTATCACTTTTAGCCCTTGTCTTCTGTATGGTTCGAATAGGGGGATCGTGTTTTATGGACCTGTCTGTTCGTACGCTTTATTACTTTATATAGAGAGTAGCTGCAGTTGCATCTAAATTTTCCAGATCTTTTGTTAACTTATTTAGAAGCACTTTTTCGGGCGGATATCTAGTTCTCTGCCACTTTTTCCTTGCTTTTCTCTTTTCAGCCACTTTCTCTCTTATGCTCAATGGAACTTTGTTCTGTTCGGGTATATTTTTTTCATTCAAAGGGGTAGAATTTCAAGCTGCTTGTTGGATAATATTAAACTGCTCAACTCCATTTATTATATCGTTACCTGATTTTAATGCAATGTATATATGGAAAGAGTTTTTCATTGTTTGATATAGCGCCGAATTTATTTTCTTTCTTTTTCTTACAAATTTATTCGGAATTATGATTTCTGTTATTAATTTAATAAAAAATTATTAATTACAATTAAATTAAATTTATACTGCATAGTAAATTAACGCGTTGACAAGACAAACTAAAACACTTTGAATAATTTTAATTGCAGGAATGTACGATTAAACTCCCATCCTATCCCATACCTACCCTTTTCGCCAAATTGTATTATGATTAATAGGCGGTTTTTGAGTTATTATTTGCTTTTATATGCATTTTACGCTTCCGATCCGTTCTGGTCATAATACGAATCACCTGTTATTTTACATTTACCATCATATTTCATTTCGCCCTTTTCTTCTTTTCAATGGTTTTTTTTGTGGCAACACAAAAAATGATCCCTTTTTTGCAATTCATCCAAAATCACAATCCATGACGATAATACTGAATGGATGCGTTAATTTGAGGAATAAATTTATGATCACTTTACGTACATAATTTTTATCGTCTGTCGGAATGGGATCATAAATAATAATTATGTGGTATAGAATGCATCACATAACACGGTATTTAAAACAGTTTTGGATGAAACGTTTGGTTTAATTGAATGGGACGGTACATTTCGATTTAAAAAGTTGATGTAGTTTTAAAGGAGTTGCGAGTAAAAGTTGGTTAAGCAATTTGAAAAACGATATTTGAAGTTAAAGTTTTAAATGGCAAATGAAGAAGTGGTTGTGAGATTTATCTACCCTTCGTTAGTGACAGAGAGTCTTTCTATTATCGTTACCCTTAATAATTTGCTTCAATGTCATTCTATTCAGAGAAATTAATTCGAACGTTATTATATTAAAGTCTTAAACGGCAAATGAAGTAGTGGTTGTGAGATTTATATAATCTTCCTGTTAGTAACAACGAGTCTATCGATTATCATTACCTTTAATAATTTGCTTTGATGCCATTCTCATTCAGAGAAAATAACTTGAACGTTGTTATGATGTTAAAGTCTTAAATGCCAAATGAAGAAGTGATTATGGAATTTATCTACTCTTCGCGTTAGTGATAGCGAGTTTATCGATTATCATTACCCTTAATAATTTGCTTCAATGTCATTCTATTCAGAGAAATTAACCCGAAAATTGTGCTTCACTATGTTATCTACTTCAGATTATGATTTGACAAACGTAGAGCTGATCTGTAGATAGTAGAAAACTAGAAAGTATTTAAGAAGAAATATAAAATTTTAATAAAGTACGTAAAGTTTCCTTGACGGAGTGGTAGTATTTATTAGAGTTTTTCATTGGAAATTCCTGTCTCGACATTCGCCGGGAGTCTCGGTCGTTTTTCACACCCGTAGATTTGCTGTTTTCATATTTATGTAGGATGACTTATAAAAATTATACAAAATTATACACACTTTTTATACCCTCCGCCATTCTATTCGTCATAATTAGAAGTACTCACACAAAATCCCAAACAATATACGAGGTGTGATAAAAAAATAACCGTTATTTTAAAATTTCGTGAGTTACGATTTTCGCTGTTTTTCTGTTATGTTAGTACACAAGTCTGTTATATATGTTGACAATATCAGACATTTTAGATTGTCATAATTTGTTTTTGATAAATAAAAAGTTTAGTCATGTTTTGGTGTGCTGAACTGAACTGAACACAGTTCAAAGTTATTTGTAGTTCATTCATTGCGACCCACCCCTCGTACATTAATTGTATCGTATGTGCGTTAGGTCTGTAAGATGAGATGGCAATTCTTCGGCTAACACAGTGTCATAATCTAATTGTAAAAAGTAGCTTTATAGTTCTTATAATTTATACTATATACTGTTCTAATTTGTTTGCTTATAATTTTTGATTAAATGAAAGAGAATGGATCTTATATTGATAAATGTTTTATTTAATGTCGGCATTTATGTATGGAATACAATATCAGATAAATGTCCGCCTCTGTTAGCCTTACAAATGCGAGTCTTTTAGAGCACACTTATTTCATTAATTTCATCCCCACAAAAAGAAGTCCGGAGCAGTCAAATCAGGCGACCAACATCACCAGATCACAACAACACATCAACAACAGGCCAATCAGCATCACCATTTCTTGAAATAACTTGTTGTGGAGAGAGGTCTCGCAATAATTCCATTGTAATCCTGGCTGTATGCGATGTGGCACCGTCTTGTTGATACCACATGTTAATCAAACCCAAAGCGTGCCGTTGTGGCGCTAAAAAGTTTTCAATCACGATATCGCTCCCCATTGACAGTTACCGTTACGCCGTTTTCAGTTTGAAAAAAGTAAGGTCCAATGATTACTCCTGACTAAATTGCACGCCAGACTGTCAATTTTAATGGATGCAAAGTTGACTGATGAATAATTTGAGGGTTTTCCATTGCCCAGAACCGACTACTCTGTTTATTCACATATCCATTTAAATGAAAATGTGCCTCGTCACTCATTATGATTATTTCATGAAAATCGGGGTTGTTATAGGCGATCTGTTGCATCCTATTGGCATATGTACGACGACGTAAATGGTCTTGTGGAAGAAGCTGTTGTATCAACTGAATCTAAAATGGAAACAAATGCAAATACTTGTGCAAAATTGTGGCCAAAGTTGTTCTTTGAAGAGCAAACTCCTGAGCACAGCGTCGAATTGAGGTTGATGGATTGTTTTGAACACTTTCTTAAGTAGCAGTAATGTTTTCAGCCGATCTTGCAGTACGTTGTGCTCCATACTTGGCCATATCAGCTACAGATCCTCTTTCTTCGAAATCGTTCACCACACGATAAATAGTGCATCTTGTTGGCACGCTGTTTCTCCCAAAAATTTCACGTAACTTTCTCATCGCCGCAGTAATCGATGATTGATTTTGATAAAATGTTTTAACGATTGAAACACGTTGGTTTATCGAATATTTTTCTATAATAAATTTGCCACGTCTCTACTTCACGACTGCTAAATATGAACTGTCAAAACTAATGTTTACCAAAATGGAGGCAAAACAAAGTAGTATACCTTTCCGACGGACACCCTGTACATTACACATAAATAAATTAATCGATTATCTAGTGTAAACAGTCACCAATAGATTCCCACAGTTAAGCAACATTTTACATGATTTATCCATATTAACTGTTTGTTTTTTTATAAAACTTTTTATTATGTAATTATTCAAAATCGATTGGAAATTTCATTTGTTATAACAAACAAATTGTTGCTGTCATGTTTTGCCTTGAAATTTTAATTATATAATTTAGCTAACGGGCCAGGGGCAGTATTTTTCCGTATCAGGTGTTCATCAATACAGACGACATTTGCTTAATAGAATATGTAAATCGCTTTGAAGATGCGCTCGTCTATCTCTCTGTCTCCTTCGTTCTTGA
>JAHXMU010000656.1:0-16915 GCA_019455685.1 Philornis downsi | reverse complement strand
AGAAGAAAAATGTATATATCAATTAACCCTCTCATGCCCGATGTTGCGTATATGCAACTTTGTGTTTAGGTGTGTCTAAGTACCCCTATTTAAAATATATTTTTATTTAATCTTTCGCAAAAACATAGCCTCATGTGTTGTTTAAGCTTACAGTTAATTGGTTGGTTGTCAGGTGTGCACGTGTTCAGTTAGTAGCTATTCTTCCTAGAGCGAAGTTGACAAATTCAGTTTGGGGAAAAACGGTGTTTAAAAAAATGTAAAAAAAAATTAATATAATTAATTCATCCTAAAACCAAGTTCAACTTCTAAATAATAAAAGGTAAGTGAGTAATTTTAGAAAAAAACCCGGCATGAAAATATTATTTAGTTTGTCTCTAATAATTTTGTAAATGTTGGGTTGCGTACATGCAACATTGGTCTATTGTGGTTATTTTTGAAATATAAAAACTTATTTTTGTATGCCCATTCTAAGATGCGCCCAAAAGGTCTGACTCAGGCTGAAATTGAAAAATTTGCCAACTTTGATTGGGATGATTCGGCTGACGAGGAAAATGAAGAAGAGTAGGATGAAAATATGGACAGCGTTATAGAAGAAACTTTGGAAAATTTGGATAATAGAGCTGAAAATATACAAGTTGGTTTGATTGACCGACCAGTTTATTGCAACAGAAAATAATGAAAATTTGATTGAAAATGAAAACGTTGCACAGGAAGTGATGGAAAAAAATTGATTTACAGAGTTTGAAGTGGAGGAGTGCAGAGTTTATGGAGGGCGTGACCAGCTGGAAAAGTAAATTATGCGTTAATGCGGTGAAAAAACCTATAGAATATTTTAGTATTTTCTTTGAGGATGAACTGTGTCAGAAAATATGTGAGGAAACCAACTTTTATGCCATGCAAACAGACTACATAGAATTGAAATATACTGTTCCCGAAATAAAAAGGTTTGTTGGCATTCTACTATACCTTGCAGTTGTGAAAATACCAACATATAAAATGGCGTGGGCGGCCAATTTCAAACTACCTGTAACTTCATCACCTTCTCCATCGACTCCGTCATCACCAGCTCAATCAATACCAGCTCCATCATCACCAGCTCCATCGTCACCAGCTCCTTCTACGGGTTCTGAACCAAACCCCTATAAAGAGCATATGTTGCAGAGCCTGCAAAATCCCTACGACTTGATGGTGATAATCGTTGGCCGGACTGGGGTATAAGAAGCAGATGTAGGCTATGCAACACTGAGTTTCCAAGTTGTAAATACAGCAAATGCAATGTGCATTTGTGCTCAAATCCTCAAAAAATTGTTTTGTATCCTACCATACATAAATTGAAATAAACGGCATTTGAAAAAAAAATTAACTTGTATTTAAATTTATGACACCATTGCCCAATGTTGCTTATACGCAACATCCTGTAGCTCTTGAACCAGATCACCTAGGACATTTAAATTTCTGTCACTTGATATTGAGATCAGCACTATCTTATATATATACTCAAATAAATTCTAGTCACGCCCATTTTAATTCGGGCATGAGAGGGATAATAACGTAATAGTTGTAATAAAAAAATATATATATATAAATATATGTAATTTTCAATAAATTAGAAATCATAATATAATATTTTAGAGAACAAAATAAATTATAGAAGTGTTTCAATTATTTCAAGTAAATATAATTTAATTTTCAATTTAAATTCTGATATTCTGGCAATTTGCCTAAGATCATGTCGTAATTCATTAAATACATGAGGCCCAGCGTAGCCTACTTTTTGCTTTGTCAGCTCAAGTCGACATCTTAAAGGTACTAAGTTTAGACGCTGACGTGTATTTACTTGGGATTGGGCAAAATGTTGATAAAATGTTATAAATGCATTACCAAATTGACCCCCAGATTTGAACACAAACAAACAAAGGTTTTGCTTATATATTCCTTTTACGGGAAGAACACTTTTATCATAAAATCTTAAACAAATTAACGATAGAAAACTCTATTGGCAAGTTGTAAACAATTTTTAATGCTTTTTTTTTTTTTTGTGCACTTTGCAAAGATTTCAGACAAATACAATTTTTAGCAGTATATACTATTGGTATATACACCAGATGACAATGGATTAAAACATAATATAATCGAAGTTTAGTTTCTGTTGACAATTTATATTTAAACTTCCTTAGAATTCCAGTCGCTGACGAAATTTTTGTTATCAGCATTTCAATATGCATGTCCCAGGAAAGGTTGTAAGAAAAATGAATGCCAAGATATTTAACAAACTTTGATTCAGTTACAGTTTTGCTATTTATACAAACTGACATCTCTGGTTCTCTTTTTATTGAATATGGTCGGAATCGCACAAACGTCGTCTTACTACCATTTATGTACAATTTGTTAAGTCGAACATATTCAAATACAATTGAGGCATCATATTCAATCTGCGTTTTCAACACTACTGGATGCTTATAATTGTAAAAAAAAGCCTTATGTCATCAGCAAATATGAACATCTTTCCATAAAAATTTATATTTTTCAAATCATTAATATATATTTGAGAAAGCAACGGACCAAATACACTTCCCTGTGGGACGCCACACTTTACTGGTTTAAAATTGCTTGTACTTTGTCCAATTCGCACATAATGTCTTCTAGTTTTTAAGAAATCTCCCAGAAGTTGTATTGTTGACTCTTGTATGCCAATGAATCTAAGTTTTTTAATTAAGATTGAATGATCAACTAGGTCAAAGGTCATTCTCATTTTAGACTCTGCAACGGTCGGGTAAAAATGGGTTTATTTTCCAATAAAATATCAAAGATGAATATGGGCCTGTGTCAGGAACATTACGCACGTGCTCGGCAAGCTAGTTAGTTTGGAGAATGTGGGCGGGGAACTTGTTCCTTTGCGTGACTTGAACCTCTAGAATTAAAAAAGACTGTCGCACATGATAACCCCAAAATAATATTAAAGTTAAAAAAATGTCTATATATTGTATCATGCGATTCTATACAGCCAAGATGTTCCAGCTCTATGCCTCCTAACCCTGCATCCTTTGGGTTTTCTAGGGCTAAAACCTAATATTATAGAAAACCAACCCCCCACACACATGCTTTCCTTCCCTACGACACTGAAGTTTCACATCTGATATCTTACTTCATAATTTACTTTATTTATTTATTTTTTTTAGCGAAACAAAAAAAAATTGTAATCTTCAAATCATGTTAAAGCAAAGTTGTAAAAAAAATTAGGCATGTATATAAGCATACGAGGTGTGATCAAAAAATGACCGTTATTTTCAATTTTTTTTCGAAAAGTATTTGTTTATTCATCAATTTTCATTTTATTTCCTTTAAAGTTGTCCCCCTCAGATATAATACATATTTGCCAGCGTTTCTTCTAATCCTCGAAACACTTGTGAAACGCGCTTTTTGGTATCGCCAACAGCTTCTGTTTCGATTTTTCTTTTATCTCCTCAATCGTAGCAAAATTCTTTCCTTTCCTCGTTGTCTTCAGTTTTGGGAAGAGGAGGCCAAGTTCGGTGAATACGGCCGTTAAGGCATGATTGCGGTTTTGTTTTTGGCCAAAAACCCAGGCACAAGCATTGATGTGTGAGCTGGTGCTTTATCAGGCTGCAAAAAATCCATGATTGGTTTTTCCACAATTCTGTGCGTTTCTGTGCGTTTCAGTGAGCAAAACCTTCACATTTGACCGAACTTGACGTGCTTTTTTCGGTCTTGACTCTTCTGGACGCTTCCATTGGGATGATTGGACTTTGGTTTCAATGTTATAGCTATGCACCCATGATTCGTCACCAGTTATGACCTTTTTGAGGAAATCTGAATCGTCGTTGACGACGTTCAACACCTCCTGAGCGAAGTCTATGCGACGTTGTTTTTGCTCAAAATTTAGCAATTTTGGAACAATCTGCGCTGCCGCACGTTTCGTGCCTAAAACATCCGCAAAAATTTCTTGGCATGAGCCGAACGATATGCCGACATCATCAGCAACCTCTCTAATAATGCTTCAAGGTTTTCATCGGTTGTAGACGTGCTCGGGCGACCAGGACGAGCATCGTTATTGACATCTTGTCGGTCTCCCTTAAACCGGTTATACCGCAATTAAACTTGTGTTCTGCTCATAGTAGACTCGCCAAACGCCACAGTTAACATTTCAAATATCCTTGCATATTTAATTACATTTTTTACACAAAACTTAAAACAGTTTCCTTGATCGAACATTTTTTTGAATAGTAAAAAATCGAAGAGCACACCAAAACACGACTAAACTTTTTATCTGTCAAAAACAAACTGACAGTGCAAAATGGCTGATATTGTCAACATACATATATAACAGACATGTGTACCAACATTAAAAAAAATGCGAAAATCGAACATAAGTCACGAAATTTGAAAATAGCGATTATTTTTTGATCACACCTCGTATAAGGTTTCGGTACCAAACATACTCGTAAATCAATAATTGAATTCAGGAAAATAAATAAGAAAAATCGACAATAAATATTGCAATAAAATACATAGGTAAGGATCAGTGGACGGTCAAACACTCTCCCATTGAAAAGTGGACAATGCCAATGAATGGAAAATGTTTGAAGCAAAAATTACATATTTATAAATATACTTATACTGGGTGTCCGTTGGGAAGGCATACTTCTTCTTTTGTTTATAATTTTTGATTAATTGAAAGAGAATGGATTTTATATTGATAAATGTTTTATTTAATGTCGGCATTTATGTATGGAATGCAATATTAGATAAATGTCCGCCTCTGTTAGCCTCACAAATACGAGCCCTTTTCAGCACATTTTTCATTACATTCTCACGCATTTCGCGCAGTATTTCATTCATTTCATCACGAATATTTTGTTTGAGTTGCTCAACCGTTTCTGGTTTGTTTGCGTAAGTCTTGCTTTTCAGATATTTCCACAAAAAGAAATCCGGAGCAGTCAAATCAGGCGACCTTGGAGGCCAATCAACATCATCATTTCTTGAAATAACTTGTTGTGGAAAGAGGTCTCGCAGTAATTCCATTGTAATTCTGGCTGTATGCGATGTGGCACCGTCTTGTTGATACCACATGTTAGTCAAGCCCAAAGCATGCAGTTGTGGCGTTAAAAGGTTTTTAATCATATCACGATATCGCTCTCCATTGACAGTTACCGTTACGTCGTTTTCAGTTTCAAAGAAGTAAAGTCCTCCAATGATTCCTCCTGACCAAATTGCACACCAGACTGTCTCTTTTAATGGATGCAAGGGTGACTGATAAATAATTTGAGGGTTTTCCATGGATCAGAACCGACTATTCTGTTTATTCACATATCCATTAATTCATTCAAATGAAAATGTGCTTCGTCACTCATTATGATTTTTTCATGAAAATCGGGGTTGTCATGGACGAGCTGTATTGGAATACGAGTGTGTACGGCGGCATAAATGGTCTTGTGGAAGAAGTTCTTGTGTCAACTGAATCTTAAATGGAAACAAATGCAAATCCTTGTGCAAAATTGTGACCAAAGTTGTTCTTTGAAGCCCAAGCTCCTGGCGACGGCGTCGAATTGAGGTTGATGGATTGTTTTGAACACTTTCTTGAGCAGCAGTAATGTTTTCAGCCGATCTTGCAGTACGTTATGGTCCATGCTTGGCCCTATCAGCTACAGACTCTCTTTCTTCGAGAGACAGACAGACTCTCTTGTTTCTCCCAAAAATTTCACGTAACTTTCTCATCGTCACAGTAATCGTTGATTGATTTTGATAAAATGTTTTAACAATTAAAACACCTTGGTTTGTGGAATATTTTCCATAATTAATTTGCCACGTCTCTACTTCACGACTGCCAAATATGAACTGTGTTCAAGACTAACGTTTACCAAAATGGCGGCAAAACAAAGTAGTATACCTTCCCGACGGACACCCTGTACTTTCTGCACCACGCTTTTTATTATGGGGTTATGTGAAGCAAGAAGGTGGGCAAAACGAAACCAAGGAATTTACTGCATTGAAGCAGTCCATTAAAACAATAATTAAATGACCAATTTTCTGATCAGGCGTCATTTACCGTCTATCTTCTTCAAAACCAAATAGTTGTATAGAATAAAATTGAATTTTCTATACAATAAAAAAGAAAAAAGAAAACAATAAAATACATTGATTAAAAAAAAAGTTACTTAAATTTCTTATTGTATTGCAATTGGTGTGCTATCCTGTATAAAAATTAGCCAAAGAAAACATCCCACTAAACACAGTGCCTCAAATCCCATGTACGCGCAGTAGGTACGTATGTACTCGTACAAGTTGGGTACGCCAATTGTTGTGAAGCTTGTTCACATACTGCAACATGTACGTATATGTACATGCAACTATGTGCAAACACATAAAAGTATGTAAGTGATTTTCAGATTTAGTTCTTGCGCTCTCTCTCTCTGTCGCTGTCTCCCTCTTTCCCGCTTTCCCGCTTTCAGTGTCCGTCTCCCGATATGGTGTCACAGCATCCTAAATTATAAGACAAAACAGCGACACCAACAACTGCCGCCGCCGTACCAGCAACAAATTTAGACTTTCAACAACAATCTGGTTGTATGAAACATGGCGATGACAACATGGGCAACATGCGAACATGTGCGCAGCGGTAATATTTCGAGTCACCAAACATCGATCGATCCATCTACATCCATCTGCCGTGACGTTTATGATTTTTGGCACATGTGCGTAGTAATTGCGGCTCGACTTGACTACGGTGCCACTACTTCTAAATGCTCATATTGCTGTCGATGTTGTTGGTGTTGTCTATGGGCATGAACATCTCATCGCCAGATCTCGATTGAGGCACAGTTGTTGATTTTACCTTATCGAGTTGTGAAAAACGAAAATTGTACAGCTTTTATGCGTTTAAATGTCGGTTACATTACTGTCATCGTTGTAACTTTGGTGATTTGTGCGTTTTTTCACGTTTGTGATTGTTTTTTTTTTTTGTTTTCTTTGCCCTCCTCTGTTTTGTTTGCATTTAAGTAATGTGGCACATATGGCGGCAGTTGTATCATTATTTGTTGCAATTTCAGCGGCATAATGACACCCGCCCATATAAGGTCGAACGAGACCTACTAACAGCGGAATCTGCGTTGCTGACTGAACAGCAGCAACAACATAACATGACATACATGACGGACAGTTACCAAAAAACGACAAACCGGTGACATACTCAATATTGCCAGCATTATACTTAGTTTGATGGAAAAAATTAAAGAAAAAAAAACTCATAATTGCAATTTATTGGTGCCCGCCAGTGAGCAGTAAAAGGAGCCATACATATAACGTTATAGAGCACCTATGTGATTTGTTGGCAAATATCACTTTTACCAGGAAGTAATCTTAACATTCCACAAACATAGCGGCTAAAGCCTACCTTCAACTTTGTCGGATTCGACGCTAGAACTGTAATAAATGTTATATCTGAGAATTAAAAGATATCATTATCTGTTTTTGCATAAATCTCAAATCTCTTAAGTTTTTCGTCAATGTTATTTTGAAGTTTTTTTTTTTTTTTTCAAGATGCATCATCTTTATAGAAGATGGGAAAGAAAGCATGGAAAACAAGAAGATTTTACGAATTCTGTCTACCTGAACTAAACATCGGCCCTGAAATGCTGCAGATCTCTTACTACTTTGAGGTCAAGTTCTTAAAACAAAAAGGACGTAGATGAATACATTATTAAAACACGATTGTGTATACTCGACAGTAAAATTTTAGACAAATTGTTTTCAAATTGGTTGTGCACGTTTTTTGCTTGGTCATTTTTTTGGCCACCGCCTCAAAGAGGTCATTATGGTGGATAAAATTTGTTTTGGCCGATTTAAGTTGCTTGTGCAAGCCGAAATTTTGGTCATTAAGGAGGTGGCAGAATGGCTGAGATATAACATTCTCACCACGGTGGGGATTAACATATTCTCTGATAGTCAAGCTGTCATTAGATCCCTGGATTCTGTCTTCCTGAACTCAACATCAGCCCTGAATTGCCGCAGATTTCTTAACGAGATAGTTCAGTATTTCAGCAGTCACCTTAAGTGGGTGCTGGGCCACAGAGGCATACCAGGGAACTGCAGAGCAGACGAGCTGGCAAGACTAGGGAAAACCTTACAGACTGCAGCCCAGTTGGAGTCCGTGGGCATACCTCTAGCCACTTGCAAGCTCCTACTGCGAGTTGGAGTATATTTAGCGGCAAATGGTAGCTGGGTGTCTGTCCGTGGCTGTGATCAATCCAAACGCCGGATGTGGCCTCGCCCAGATCTGAAGCGTTCGCACACACTGCTGTCGCAATCCGAACCCGACGTTTCATTGTTTGTATCCGTCATGACGGGACACTGTCTGATTGCACACTGTCTGTCGCAATCCGAATCCGACGTTTCATTGCTTGTATCCGTCATGACGGGACACTGTCTGGATGCAAGACATGCATTGAGATTGAAGGTTGCCACTTGTTACTTTTGCAGGAGTTGTAGGGATGAAGAGAGGGCACTCTGCAAGTGCCCCGCACTGACGACCAGGCGGAGGTCAACACTGGGCTCTCATTTCTTTGGGGACCTGGGAGATCTGGACGGTATAGATATTGCCCGTCTTAAAAGCTTCTTGAGGCGCTCAGGATGGTTTAACGGGGGAAACTGGGGATATCCTTCTATCTCTAGTTTCCTTGGTATCACAATAGACTACACAGTCTAAGTGAGTCTGTCTATTTAGACTGCCACACTGATCTAACCTAACCTAAGTTGCTTGTGGGTGCTAAAGACGCCGATATCTCATGAGAACCCATGGCATATATTTTATAACCATATACATGCCCGGCTATGTGACAAATTGTGCCATCTTACTGAAAAACGTACAGTAAATCGGATTGAAACAACTTCTTTGTGTAAACATTTTTGACTTCACCTAAAAAAAACATAAAATATCTGTCTTGCAATATAGAAACCACAAGAAAAGCGATATTATACTTTTGCAAGGCTTGAAAGGAGGAATATTACAAAATATAGGGTTGTCCATTTTTCGTTTCCAAAAGTAAACTTAAATGAAACATACATAAAGCTATGATTTCGATGAAACTTTTATTTCATTCTAATGCTTGGATCTTGCCATTATGTACGAAATACAATATCATTTAAATGACCAACTCTATATGGGTTGCAGCAGTGGATTCTTTTGAGGTAGTTTTCGAACAAATACGGCCTAATGATGCCTTTAAAGCATAATGCGCACACAAAAGACAGTTTTTCCGGATGCAATGACTTTTCTACAATCACTCCTAAATTCTCCGAGCCCTATATGTGTCAATTTTGCTTGTTGAGGTAAACACCGAGTGAGAGAAATGAGCTATATCGCTGAAGAAAATGTTGTTCGAATGAAAGCTTTCGTCTGATTCAATACTTTTGTAGTAAGTTTTAACAATTTTTGCGGATTTTTCGGTTGCTAAATGACCCATATTCGCAAGTGGTAAGCCTATCACTAAATAAATAGCACTTCAGATGGCAGGTATTTAACAGTTGACAGCCTTGATAGACCAACGGTTTTGAACCCACTAAATGTATAGCTCTGTATAAATTGTTTCATCTGATTATAATAAGAAACAAACTAATGGTAACAATAGCTATTTGACACGCGCTCAAACAATACTGAGCCAACCGGTCCCATAACGGTCTAAATAGTTTTTTGAGAATAGGAACTTACCTTTCTAACGTCATCTAGCGTTACCCGATCACACTTATAAAATAAAGCCATCTATTGGAAAAACAATGGACTTCTTTCTAATATGTTTCTAAATGGACAAGAAAAAGTAGCTTTTTCCGACATTTTATACTACAATACTAGAACCATGATTGATAAAACTATTCCTTCATCATAAAACTATTTCATTCCCAAAACTGTCCTAATAGTTTTTTGAGCATAAAATCGTATCTTTGTAACGCTTTCCAGCGATACTCGATCGCACTTTCAAAATGCGAGATTCAAACAATTCAACAGAACACTTCAATTCAAACAATACTGAGCCAACCAGTCCCATAACTGTCTAAATATTTTTTGGAGAATAGAAACTTACCTTCCTAACGCCATCTAGGGTTACCCGATCATACTTATACAATGCGAAATAAAGATTACTAAAGCCATCTTTTGGAAAAACAATGGATTTCTTTTTAATATGTCTTTTTATAATAAAGCACCTTCGAAAATGGACAAAAAAGTAGTTTTTTCCGACATTTTATATTACAGTACTAGAACCATGATTGATAAAACTATTCATCATAAAATTGTTTCAGTCTCAAAACTGTCTGAATAGTTCATTGAGCATGAAAAAAACGTGTCTTTCTAACGCTTTCTAGCGTTACTCTATCACACTTATAAAATGCGAAATTCAAACAATTCAACAAAACAATTCAATTCAATTCAAACAATACTAAGCCAACCAGTCCCATAACTGTCTGAATAGCTTTTTGAGAACAAAAAACTTATCTTTCTAACGCCATCTAGCGTTACCCGATCACACATATACAATGCGAAATAAAAATTACTAAAGCCATCTATCGGAAAAACAATAGACTTCTTTTTAGTATGTCTTTTTGTAATAAAGCACCTCCCAAAATGGACAAAAAAGTAGCTTTTTCCGACATTTTATACTACAATACTTGTTTGGACACCCTTTAGAACCACGATTGATAAAACTATTCCTGCATCGTAAAAGAGTTACACAAAATCAAATCTTATATCGCTGACATTATTTATATATTTTCCTTTGTTTTCTATTGAATTTAAAAAAAAAAAAAACTTTCCTTAACTTAAATTAAATTGAAGCTTCAAATGATGTTTGGATATTTAAGGTGATATTTGAAATTAGGTTCGAACGTTTTCTTACTTCTTTAAAATACTCATTATGTTTTTTCTTTCTTCTGTTTTCAGATTTTCTTCACAATTTACAAGTAAGGTAAGTTGATGATTACGGAAAATATTCCAAATTATATATTTCACAACTTAAAACCGAATAAAAGCTCAAAAAATGATAACCAAACAAAATGAACAAATAAATTACATAATGTTCTTTAGAGCATTGCCATATCATACATGTTTCAGTCATAAACTAAATAATTTTAGGGTATACAAATTTCATCTTATGATTTTAAAAAGAATTTGATAATTTAAATTGCACAGGTTGCGACACAAGCAAAATTATATGTATTAAAGGAAAAAAACGGCTTAAAGTAACAAAAACTTATATATGAACAAAAATAGAAAAACTAGGAGTATTTCTGATCATTACATGAAAAGAAAACATTTGGTTTTAACTATAAATCTTAATAATAGTCTAAACAACCCATCTCTATACAGTCAAATTCCAGTCAAATATTTGCTTTTTGCTGATGTAACTTTAAAAGAAAAGTTTATTGAAATCAAGCACATTTTCGACAGTCATATTTGTGGGCTGATTTTTTTGATTTTAGTTTTAGTTTCCCCCTCTTCCTGTGACTGTGCCAAATATGCGTTTCTATTTTGAACGTCAGCTGAACTCTTTCAAATTCATAAACTTAATTAAAATCATGTGTTAATCATCATTATGTGTTACAAGCAGATGTGAGATCATAAAAAACATAAAACATTCATACTACCCCTTTCAATATTTTGGTTGGCCCCCACAGCATACATATTCAGCGTCCAATATTCAGATTTCAAATCTGTAAAAATTATGAATTTATGATCGTTAGCATATGTTTTCCTAATAATTTTCCACGAAATGTTTTCGTTATTTAACACTCTTTGACATCAGTTTATAGGCCGCACACGCCGTAGAAATGTTGTCACTTCCCTCCAGAGAGTACAAAAAGTTCTGTTTGCCATATGCTGGGTGGGTCTGTGTACTTAATAGTTTATAGGAATTTCTAAATTATTTTCCAAATTTATGTCAATGGGGAGGGAGGAGAGCACACTCTGGGAGTGATTTGGCACGATTCTCGTAGGGACTTTTTATCCTATTTTTCACAGTTAGAGGATACAAATATTGTGGTCTATTATAAATGTATATAAAATAGGGGATGATTTCTTAACGTGTCTGCAAATTACCAATCCATAAAGCTTTTAATTCATCAATAATTGGTGAAACTTTTTAAAAATCATTGAGAAGGTCGCATTTTTTAGAGGTGAGGTTAGTTTGTCCACTGAGCCAAGCTTGCATCATCCCCCGTAGCGATTTTGACCACTTACCGGATCAATGGCAGTTAAGTTGGCGCCTCCTTTTTATAAACAATATATAGACTTATCTCGTTTTTGGGGAAGAAACACTTATTATTTAGGATTTTTTAACAAACAGGCAAAAACTGTAAACGGATCGGTGGCTTACCGATGTCTATGAATTGGGGAAGTATATATCAACTACCACCACAGTGTTAAAAAAATAAAATAGGCGCAGTTTTCTTCCTAAAGTATGATTTATGGTCCTTTTATGGGTAGAGCTTTTTCACACTCAACAAAATTTTCTCACCAGTGATACTTGTGGTTCAATTATAGTATAGCTAGAAGATGTACCGACTTATCTCAAGATAAGTGATCTTGTCAAAAACACCTCCTTCTTATATATAATATATCGACTTTATCCGTTTTGCCAGTGGAAGCTCGTACAATTCTATACGCTATTATATAGTTTACTCGTAAACCTGGAGTCTTTCAGTATTTTTAAATTATCATGACCACAATTACCGCAGTTCCTTAAATGGATATACTCGTATTATTTGGGACGGTTAATTTAGCAACTGTCATTATTCGAATGCGGTCCTAAAACTAGCTGACCTAACAAAGAACACGCAAAAAAGTTTGGAAAATTTGTCATTATTTTTCAACATAACCTCCTCTTAGTTCGATACACTTTCCAGTGATATTCAATACCTTCCATATCGTACTTATAGTAAGAACTATTTAACTTCTTACAACAGCCATCATCAAATCTTTTACCACCGATTCATTTTTCCATGTTTGCAAATAGAAAACAGTTCGAGGAGGCTAGATCTGGCGAATAAGTTGTGATATAAAGCAATTCGAATTTTAATTCATCAATTTTGGTTATCACAATAGTGGATGTGTGAAATAGAGCACTGTCTTAATAAAACAGCGCTTTCTTTTTCGCCAAATGCGGTCTTTTTCCATAATTTCATCGCCTAAACGCTGCAATAAATTAGCATAATATTCGCTGTTGATGGTTTTTCTTCCCGGAAGATCATCAATGAAAATAATCCCATAAGCATCCCAGAAAAACAGACGCCATGACCTTCCCTGCTGATGGCGCCGTGTTAATCTTCTTTGGACACGATTCTCCCATTCCAGTCCACTGCTTTGACTGTTCCTTTGTCTCAGGTGTAGAGCCGTGGACCCGGTCTCCATCCACGGTTATAAATCAACGCAAAACTGCGGTTTTACTGCTGTGAAACATCACCAATATTAAAGCCGAGCTAGATTCTACTCTGGGGGAATCTGCTTCTTCGTTTATGACTGTAAAATATTGGGTAGCAGAGTTTAAACGAGGCCGTACAAGCTGCCAAGACGAACACCGTAGTGGTCGACTACGTGAGGTGTCAATGCCAGACACGGTTAAGAAAATCGTCAAAATAATATTGGATAATCGTAGGCTGCAGGTTTGTGAGCAAGCTAAAATGATAGGCATTTCAAAAAGTGATATACTTCGTGTATTGATCGAGGATTTGAAGATGAGACTGCTATGTGCAAGATGAATGCCGCGCTTGCTTTCAACAGAGTAAAAATAACGTCGTGAAGATGTTTCAGTAGAGTGTTTGGCAATGTTTTACCGCAATAAAGCCAAATTTTTGCGTCGATTTATATCCATGAATAAGACATGGGTTCACCACTTCACACCTGAGACCAAGGGATATTCAAAGCAATGAATTGGAATGGGAGAATTGTGCTCATAGAAGGCGAAGACGGTTCCATCTGCAGGCAAGCTCATGGCGTTGGTTTCTGGGGATGCGCATGGAATTATTTTTATTGATTATCTTCAGAAAGGAAAAACCATCAAAGGCGAATATTATGCTAATTTATTGCAGAGTTTAGGTGGTAAAATTATGGAAAAAGGCCGCATTTGGCGAAAAAGAAAATGTTGTTTCATCAAGCCAATGCTCCAGTTCATACATCGATTATTGCGATGGCCAACATTAATGAATTAAATTTGGCGTTGCTTCATCACGCACCTTATTCGCCAGATTTATCTTCCTCGGACTATTTTCTACTTGTTAAATTGAAAAAATGCCTCGGTGGTAAAAGATTTGCCAACAATGAAGAAATGGAGTCTGCGGTTGATGACTATTTTAAGGAATTTGACAGTTCTTACTACAAACAGGATATAGAAGCTATTGAATACTGCTGGAAAAAGTGTATCGATCTAAATGGAGATTATGATGAAAAATAGGGAAAATTTTTCTCAACTTTTTTGTGTCTTCTTTGTTAGGTCGGCTAGTTTTGGGACGGCAGGAGGATGATAAAATATCATCTTTTTAAGTCCTTTTCTTAGCAAGAGAATGCTGTAATTTCGGAGGTCAAGGGAAACTTTTGTAAACATTTGTTTTTCTTCAGAAAATGCTTGCCGGGAGGTCATCACTTTCCTTCTTCCAAATCATCCATGCCTTCAATCCAGTTCCTTTTTAACAGATTTTCTTTCTACAGCATTTTTATTCTTCCAACGCAACCGCTGTATTTTGATGCGCTTAACTGCATCAATGTCGGCACATTGAATAAAATTTTATATGTAGAATATCTTTCTGTCGAAGATTCCCATTGGACTTTGCGCTATTCTGGAGAACGGTCAATGTTAGTGTCAAGTACATCTATAATATAATCTTTCTTGTTTAGTCCGCATTCACATCTGTGCAAATAAAATATGAAAATAGCGAGGCCACACACGTCGTGCGTGTAAATATCTACAGAAAATCCTCATACCTTAAACCTTTCAAAAGGTCTAATCAGCAAAAATTTCTAATATTTGGATTGGAAGCAAACAAACTAGCTGCAACATAATTTTTCATTTGCCACACACGACAGACAACAACGACCAAAATTTATTAACATTTCAATTCTGAAAATAATGTAATCAATTTGTTGTAGACATAGTTTTTGCATTTTACCGCAATCTACGACACCACGAATCACTCACACCCAAAGTACGGTAGGTAATCGATCCTATGCGTCGGGAAAGATTCTTGAAATTGTGCAGTGATCACCACGACCGCCACACTGGAGGAGCTTAATTAAAATGCACACGCTGTTCAGCAACGGATGTGTTGCTGCTGTTGCTGCTACTGCCTGCCGTTGTTGTGATTGCAGTTGTATTGAATAGCAGCCAGCCATAATTAAATTGTTGGCAATCAATGGTCAAAATGACCACCAGCGATTTGTGGCAGATACGAGTATATTATTATGTCTGGACTGGTGCGTGCACATGCGTCGTCGTAGCTTAATTGCGGTTTATGGTCCCCAAACAATTTATAAATAGAATTGGAATTCACTGGAATTAGAAATAT
The DNA here is from genome assembly GCA_019455685.1 of Philornis downsi. NCBI lineage: Eukaryota > Metazoa > Arthropoda > Insecta > Diptera > Muscidae > Philornis > Philornis downsi. Next base: position 1,357 of record JAHXMU010000656.1, on the reverse strand, counting down.
TTCTAACATTTTATTTTTAGCTGCCAATACCGGAAATTATGCACTCACTGTATATAATTTGCATTCAATGTTGTCAACTTATCTAATTAGGAACTACAACATGTATTCCGTAGACACATCCGATTAAGTTGTTAGCTTATACAAATAAGGCTCAAACAAGTTGTGTGAATGGCTAGCAAATAAAAATTGTTTTTAGGTCAAATTAAATGTATTCCTAAGAAAGGAAAAGCAGAGAGAAAAAATAAAACGAAAAACAAGAAGTTCATTTAGAATTGAATGTAGTTTTCATGAATATGCCCGGTAATGTAACCCTGGCTTTGTTAATCGCCTAAAAGAACACTTTCTTTGTGCTGACAAAAATTTGATTCGACAGAACAGATTAAAAAAGAAAAACGTGGCTCAATCTCTCTAAACCTTTCGAGGGCATTGCAGTGCAGTGTTGGAATGTCGAAATTCAATTGCAATCTTTGGAGAATCTCTGCGTTTGATTTTCTTCGCTATGCACCAAAAAACTTCATTCTAAGGATCAGAAAAAGTGCTGGTTTTTATGTCATCATCTTAATTTAAGTTCCTCGAAAATCAATTCATATTTATAGGGTGATTTTTTAATCGTAGCTTATTTAAAAATCGAATAGAACACTCATATTTGCATCATATATGTATTAAAGTTGTATTATTGGAATCGATAAATTGGCCTTTGCCCTTTTATTATTTAAAGACAATTTCATGTAAATGTTGTCTGCGGCTCCGATTCAAAATGTCTATTCGGAAGGTCCAATTTTTCGCCACTTTTTCGAGCATTTCGTCCTGTATTCGACAAATAACGCGTGTTATGTTATCCTGTAAGGCTTCAATAGTGTTCGGCTTGTCCACATAGACTAACGACTTGACATAACCCCACAAGAAGTAATCAAGAGGCGTTAAATCGCAAGATCTTGGGGGCCAACTCATAGGGCCAAATCGAGAGATAAGCTGCTCACCAAATTCATCGCTCAACATATCCTTTGTTTCACGAGCAGTGTGGCACGTTGCACCGTCCTGATGAAACCACATGTCAACCAAGTTCAACTCAGCCAATTGGGTAAAAAAAAAAACATCGCGTATCATGGCTCGATATCGTTCGCCGTTGACGGTAATATTTCTTCCACGGTCGTCTTTGAAGAAAAACCACAAACCAGATCAGACGGTTGTTTTTTCGAGATGCATCGGTAATTCATGTATGGCATGTGGCTGTTCATCACTCCAGATGCGATGTATCCGTTCAGCAAGAAATGAGCCTCACCGCTGAACACAACTTTTCGATAAAACAGCGGATTTTCATTAAAATTTCGTAAGGCCCATTCACCAAAAATTAGAC
>JAHXMU010000655.1:1446679-1670809 GCA_019455685.1 Philornis downsi | reverse complement strand
CAGCATGGATGCCTATTTCCATGATTCCAGCTATAACAGTTCTAGATGGGCGATATCATCTAACTGGTTCCTTTTTACCCATATTTTAAGCCCTAAAAGTTTGCATTTTGAAAAACATCTTCGTGTGTCTAACATGAAAGTGGAATATGGACACAAATTTGAACGATTTCAACTGAGCGATGCTATCGGATTTGTCCATGTTTACTCCCTCTTTTCCCTAAAAGTTTGCATTTTGATAAACCTCTCTTTATGTCCAATATGGAACAACAACAATGACACTAATTTTGTCCCAGATTTGTCTCTTTTTACCCGTTTTAATCCATAAAGTTCCGGATTTTGACTAACCTCTTCTTATTTGACATTTGGTCTGGAAGGGGAATGTGGACACAAATTTTAATGATTCGAGCTCTAGTCTTTTGCATTAGGAGATTTATAACATTTTAGCCTGTTTTTACCCCTAAAAGCAAGAATTCCGGAAAGCCCTATCTTAACGCGTGTTGCCTCTAGAAGGGGAATACGGAAACATACTTTCATAATTCTAGCTGTTGCCATTTGAGCTGGGCGATCAGATGTGCCTGTTTTTACCCTTTATTTAGTACTAAAAGTGCGAATTTGAAAAATCGCTTGTTATCGTACACTTATTATATAAAGGGCAAGTACGAGTATTCTCCAATTTTCGTGATTCTAGCCTTAGTAGTTCGGCCGGGGCGATGATCAGACAGTCAGTCACTCAGTCCATAGTACTCGTATTAGGAATTTTACAATGTTCTAAGTGGTATTATAGATGATAATGAAGATTCGCCTTAAACGACACAAATTGTAAGATAATCAATATAAAGCTGTAATTTTTAAAACAAAATTTTAAACGCAAAAAAAAAGGAAAGAAAATTGATGAGTGCAAAATTTTGCTGAATTCGATATAATCGCTTGAAAGATATACAGCAAAGAATATATGGATTCCATCGGTCATTTTTATGGATGATGCCAAAATGAACGTGACTCCTTGATTGGTTTTTCTCAGATTTTGTCAATGTGGTGAACAAAAGTTTAGACTGATGCTGTCTGCGCTTAGGCGCTACAGGGAAAAATGCAATTTTGGAAAATTGGTCAATTTGTATCTGGTACCTCAAACATGGGCTATTTTTCAGCCTTAGACACGACCGTAGCATTGTAAGCTAATAGAAGATATGGATTAAATCGCCCTTTTATATGGGAGCCAAAAATTAGAATAGCGATTTTTTCTACCCTAAACGTATGCCAGTTTTTTTCAAAATCATCCTTTTCGAATAACCGGCTCAATCGGTTTCTTCGTATTGGTTAACAGGTTTTTTACAAATTATAAAAATGTTTCAATTTTATGTTGAACAAAGGAAAATTTAAAATTCATGAAAATGATTGGAAATTGATTCTGGCCGATTCATTGTAATAGATTTGAAGATTGTAAACCGATATTGTTTCAGATGATCGCAACTATAAAATGTAGATGTTGACAGTTTGAAGCGAAGATCATGATCTCATAAGTTGGTGCCGTCGTTTTCCAAATTGTTTTTCGAAAATTTTAGACTTTACATTGCTTCGTAACATTAATCTACATTCACGCATTATCTCGAAAACCAATGCAAACAACTATTTTTATTTCGGAAATTCGCATTCTTTTATAATGAGACCTGAATCTTATTATTTTGGATCTTGTAAAGTACTAACTTAAATAGTCTTCTTCAGAAAATTAATGGTGATGGTGGAAAAAATCTAAATTTATAAATTTGACTATTTTTACTACTACCGTAGAACTTTTCTAACCAATATTTTATGGGCTTGATCTGACTAATCATTCATTGAAATGTTTATAAGAACACGCTTTGTGTAAAAAGTGATTTCACAGCATCTGTTCATGTGACCTGACAATTAATACATATCGTCTCTTTAACGTTATATTTTTAAATGACTGGACTGATGCAGAGAATGGACTTTCAACATTAACGCTGGAGTGCAATATATTTTATAATTTAACCAATATCCTGCATTCGTCTGCACGCATCCTAGTATTTACACCAATGACGAGTTTATTATAAGAACGATATTGCGTCCGGTTTGAGAAGTACACAACTGACTTTATTTCCACTTTTATTTCTTTCTTAACAACGAGTACAACCAGCACTGGATGCATTTCTGACCCATCCTCATAAATATGTATCAATGTGTGTGCTTACACATAGGTCCATACATAAATCTCTGATTGTGTTGAAGTTTAGACTGCCTGGGATTACATTACATTATAAAGACAAGTTAATAAAATACTGCCGTTAGATTCAAAATGTTGGACAGCTTCTAGTTTCCCACAGTGCGAGTTTTCTTAAGAAATTTGTGTTTTTTCTTTCAACTTTGCTCCATAGCGGTATTTCGAACAAATCGATTAACTCTGTTTGCTTATAGGCTGAATATCTGAAAAACTAATTTTTGGAAAATTTCTTTTTTTCGAATAACTTGGGAACAAGTTTTCTTAAAAAATTGACTATTCGAACTACAGACGTAACAGGTAAGCTTTTTGGCTTTTCAGATTTTCCAAGAATTATAGATCAAAACGTATCGAAAATATATCGTATTGTGTGGGAGCTATCATATGAGATGGACCGATATAGTCCATTTACAGTCCGCTGCAAAAGCCTGACAAATTATTAGGTTGAGCCAACTTTTAAGAAATTGCGTAAAGATTTATAGCAGTCATCGTATCCATCAGTAAGTCAGCCATCCACACAGAGAGCACATTGCTTCTTCCTGGACGTTATATGTTCGATTGACGTTACAACCAGGACAGAAATTTTAGTCAAGTGAGCTGACTTACTTACAACAGGTTACCCATTTAGCGGTTTCAAAACTGCCGGTCTGGCAATGCTCTCAGCTGTTAAATATCTGTCATCTAAATTGTTATTTATTTAGTTAACGGTTTGCATTTATGAACGTAGATAGTTTAACAACCGAAAAACGCGTAGAAATAGTTAAAACTTGCTACAAAATGGTGATTCCAACGTGAACACATTTCGTACCTTAAGGGGTGATTATAGTCGTCATAATCGACCTAATGTGCAAAAAATTGGCGAAATTATAAAGAAATTTGAAGAGACTGGAAGCGACATAGATGTGGCCAGGCCTGTGCATCATCGCAATGTACGCACTGCCGAAAACATCGCTTTTGTTAATGAAAGTGTGGCAGATAATCTGAATTTGTCGACGTTCCCAGCAACTGGGCCTATCTTACGGCTTGCACCTCCATCCATATACGGTCTAGCTCATGCAACAATTAAAGCCGGCTGACTATTCACGACGCCGTAGATATGCTGATTGGGTGCTGATTTTTCAAACAAAAATTTCCTAAGTTCATTTCTCACGACCGATTTTGGCGTTATTGCAAGAGATGTTCCCAGGAAGTGCAATTACACGTTTTGGCAACGTCAATTGGTCACTAAGATTATGTGATTTGATGCCGTTAGACATTTATTTTGTGGGACTACGTCAAACACCGTGTTTATGCGGATAATCCTCAAACGTTGGAGGAAATGCTCGAAATGTTAGAAAAAGTGGTCGAAAACGACGTCAAAAAGATCCACTGCTGCATTTAAATGACATTGTATTATATTTCGTACGTAATGGCAAGGTCCAAGCATTGTAATGAAATAAAAGTTTCATCGAAATCATAGCGTTTTATTTAACTTTACTTTTGAAACCGAAAAATGGATAGGGGGCACCAAAACGGTTTGCTGTTTCTTCACATTTAACTTAGCATTATATATAGGATTATAGCGAAAATTACTTTTCGGTAAATTTGTATGTGAGAATGGAGAGCAACATTTTCATTCTCAGAACCCAGTTTACAACACGCAAGTTATGTGGCAAATTTGGGCGAATTTGGTACAACTTATTGAAGGCTGTGAAGGTGCGAATACATATATGAACCAAATCAGTCATTTGTAGGGAAGGTACTGGGAGGTGCGTGGTTACCCTATTTAAAATCTTACTAATCAGAATTTACAGGATAATGATTGAATTTTGGAAAATATGTTAATTTATAAGGGAACTACCTGCTCCGTTTCTATTGTGAGACTTTAATTTAACAAACTTTGAACGTTTGCCAACCAGCCAGCCGGATGAACGGATATTGGTCGACTTAAGAAGCCACGAAACGCATTTGGTCAAAAGGTATGGTATTTGGTATTTGGGTATTATATTTTTGCCGTATCAAATGAAATATAGCTTCATTCCTCCAGGTGAAGGTATAAAAATACACTAAAAAGCACTTAGGGCGCATTTAAAAAATGTTCACCGATCAAAAAAAAAAAAAAAAAAACAAATATATGCTAAAAGAGCATAAAATATGCTAAACTGGTATCTCTGGTTATAAGATGTTTTTCTAATTTCCATTAACAGTCGCCAAATACAGTCAACAATTTTTCTTTACACTCACCATCATCCCCATTGTTAAGATTTTTTTATAATTCAATTGGAGAAAAATTGGTGCAAACAAATTTCATAAAGCATTTGAAATATTGTAATTCCGATTTGGAATGAAGTAAATTACTATACTATTTTTTATATGAAGGGTTTAGTTAAAAATAAAGTTAGTCAGTGCATAAATTTCAGTGAGGTAAACTTACTTAATTGCTTCCTCACCCAACGTCCTTTTGCATTGTTGAAAAAATGTGCTGGGAGGCGGAAGAATCGTGATAAATCTCTAAGTTGTTTTCATCAAACCCTCTGAATTAATGCCATTAGTACAATTGAATGAAGGATACGAATATTAGGCTTAAATTAGCTAATTCATTGAAGAGGTACTAAAGCGACATAAGTAGCTGACCATTACAATTACAACGCTACTGCAGTCTGTACATTAAAATTTAATTTCACTAAATCTGCCAGTTCTTATGTGGGTGGTATCTGAATGGTCATGTTACTGCAGTTCATGTTCATTCTCAGAACTAGGTTTATCAAACGCACACGCCATTGCTAAAGTTGAATTCGTTGTAGCCGTTTGAAGGATATGAAGCTAAGAATTTAGGTATTATATCTGTCATTTATTTGGTACCAGGTACCAGAAGAGACAATCGATTTTTCCCAAATTTTTTACAATACAAAAAATAATAAATTTAGAGTAAAGGGAAAAAAGATTCATTTCAGAAAATTAAACAATTTGTTTCCAAGGTAGCAGAAGGAGAGTGACTGAATTCATTGGAGTCAGATAGCGAATAGGTATGGGAGGTACCAATAGGGCATGCTTAACCATTTTTCCCAGAATTTACCTAGGAATTATAGATCAAAACAACGCTGTAGTCTATGAATCATGAGTTGCAGAAACAACATTGAATTTCGGAAAATCCGAATCTTTCTTTCTCAAGTTTTGCAGCGAATTATAATCCAAAACAATGAACAACAACTAGTAGTTAGAAAGTACAAAGCAAAGATTGAATTTCGGAAAATCGGGCATTCTGTATGCGACGTACCAGAAGGAATGGAATACTTACAATCCCGGATGCGATCTGAAATAATATTAGCCTGTATGATGTAAATAGTTTAATATACCATAATCATAATAATTTCCTTGTAAATTTGTCAAAGCGGCTATGTAAAGAAACAAAATTGTTCAATTTGGCAACTAGAATAATCGAACAAGAGTCCAGAGGCCTAAGCAGCAGCAGAGTAACAGTTGGGTGTAAGTTTTGGAGAAATGTGGCATCGTTTTCGGTCAACCGTGGGTGCTGCAATGGTTGTCAAATATGAATACATAAAGCTGGATGATCTTTAGTTTCAGTTGGATGGTACACCATGTTCGTCAACAGGTCCTTGGATAATTTGGCGGACTAGAGAAAATTTAACAGCAAATCTAGACGAGAATGGAATGAAATCGTGTTCCACAAATAACATGAATGTTTTTGCTCTCCTATTATATAACGCCATAATATAGCAAAATAATTTAAGTTTTGTGCATTTAATAGAAATTTAAAAAGTATTTTCATCACTTTTTGTATATCAAATTTGCGTCATTTATTCTGAAATATGCCAACTTTTGATTAACATAATTAGTTTAAAGCAAAATTACACATTTCTTTGGACTTACCTAAGCTTTTCTTTCTGCGAAATAGTTATCCGCCCCCAAAACATATCTGGTATGGTACGAGTTACATAACTATTACACAATTTTTAGAGTAGACAAATTAAAGAGAAATTGTTCCAAGAGTGTTTTCGTTTTTATTGTTTATTAGCAGAACATTATTTTAAACAAGATTTCATAATAGGTACTTAATTGACATAAAAATCAAAATGTAAAATACTTATTCAGTGTAGCCATTGCTGCATCTTAAATGTATTTGCATAGAACGTAACTTTGTTTCCCTGCAAGATTTCAAAGCAAAGTTTATTAATTTTGCATATTACTCTGTTCTCTGGGGGCTTCAAGTTTCTTGGTTTCATTCCAAAACCGTCTGGGTCCACTTAAAAACTAATAAATTCTTCTAACACGACCAGAGAAATAATAATGATGATGACGATGACGATGATGAGCTTAACTAAACCAAATATTTTTGAAATCTGATTGACTGACTGACGGCCTGGTCTGTGCGACTGTAGCCGACGTCTGCTGAGGAACAGATTACCCGAGTGCCATCGCAAACTTTGAGTGAAGGAGTAGAATTCGGGCCAAACTTTAAACACGAGTGACAAACATTTATCGCATATCCTGGTTGTATGTTTCGCACTTTCCTCTCCGTTTGTGCGAGATTTGGGTGTGAAGTGATGGAGCTATGAAGCTGTGGGTGCTGTTGGGATAAGTATTATGTTGGTGTGTAGAATCTGGTATTTCAGAAGCATCATTGCATCTTTGAAGTATCCTTGTAGGTACGACGTGATGCTGTTGACGTTGCTGCACATGTATAGGATGGTCTTGGCGGGGAACTTACTTGAGCTGCACCAACACCATGAAGTATGTCACAACTGCGCCCAATACCTGTAATGTAAGAATGGAACGCATATATTGACTTGTTCGAAGTAGATTACCAAAAGTTTACAAAATTTGTTTTTCGTTTTACAAGAAAATATTGTCTCCTGTTTGGTAAATATTTGACGAAAACTTGCGATGCTCTGATTTAGGGTACGATGCAAGTGTATAGGTATGTACTGGTATTTTACGTTTGAGCCCAGCACCTGTGTATACAAATGTATGTGTCTGTGTTTGTTGTCAAAATATTTAAAAGATAACAGTATTTTCCAAGAGGATATTTGTATTGCGCTACGCACAGTCCTGTGAATGTCTGCATGTATTTGTCGCGAGTTTACCAATATTGTTCGTCAGAAAATATGATGTGCTTTCGGTTTAATGGCCACCTGTGGATTTATTAACATTTACGGCAGCGGAAAAGGTGAAAATGTTCCTATCGCAAATATGTAAGTTGTGTTTACGAGGCATGTTTAATAACTCTATATCTCAAAGTACAGCAAAGCATTTGAGTATTATTACAGAGGTAGAATGCGAATAATGAAAGAAAAACAAGAACTGTTTCCTTGGAACTTCACAGAATTCATAGGAGAGAATAGATGTTCTATATGAAAAATGTCTATGAAGACACTTTTCTATACTAAAATTGTCTGTAAAGACACTTTACCATACTTAAAGTGTCTATCAAACGTTTCCATATATGATAATTGTCTATGAAGATACGTTGGTGTATAAAAAGTGCCTACGAATACAATTTCCCATAAGAAAGGTGTATATGAAGATGCCCTTCTATATGAAAAGTGTCTGTGAAAACATCTTTTTTTATGAGATGTATCTGTGAGGACACTTCTTTTTATGTAAAAAGTGACTATGAAGACACATTTCTGTGTGAAACATGCCGATGATGATAAAATTCTCTGTAGTCCGTGAACATATGGTTCTATACAGCAAAGATTTATGAGGGCACTTTTCAATATGAAAAGTAACAAATAGCCGGTGCAAATATGTGCAAATTTGTATTGAAATCGATTAATAATTGTGGCCTGTATTTTGATTACAGGGATAGATAAAAATATGAAAATCGTTATTTTATGTAGTATAAATTGTATGTTTCGGTGATAGAAACGTTTAGGGCTGTTTAACAAGATTAACGGATTAATTTCTATGTCTTTTACGAACCATTTCGGTCGACTTTATAAGTAATGTAAGTTGATCAATATTGTGATGTGATGTTGAAAGTATTGTTGGAAACAGATATTTCGATAAAATGCTAACTCAAGACGTTTCAAAATAAAGTTTGAATTTACGTAGATTTCAATTCGCAAGCGCTTAAGGGGTTTTAATGTACTTCGATTATCATTACAGCGCATTTTACCTGAAAGTACAAAATCCAATTGGTGCAAGAATTACAGGCCATGGAAGCCAGTCAGAAAATTTACTTCGCAAACCAGGTAATTGGTCACTTTTCAACATTTAGCAACACCTTGTTTTCGGATGAAGCCCGTTGTCATATTAATGGACACGGAAATAAGCAGAACAGCCGTTACTAAAGTGCAACGAATCCGAAATGTAGGCATTAGAAATCCCTTCATGTCCTTGCGAGTAAATTTTAGCTTTTGCTTTTTAAAATATGAAAGAAGAAGTGCAGTTACAGTGAATTCAGAACGTTACTTGGAGATGTTTTACAACTACTTTGTTGCCCGAACTGCAAAATTTTCCTGCCCATAACCAAGAAATATGGCTCCAGTATGACAGGTGAAATCGATCTTTGCAACGAGTTTGTGAAATATTTCCTGGCAAGTTATTTCCACGAAAAGTGACGCAAATTGGCCTCCATGCAGTCCTGATTTAACTCCATTTGAAAGTTTTTCCTGTGTGGTTATTTAAAATCTAAAATTTTTGCTGATAAAACGACATCCCTGGGACACTTGAAAGAAAATATACTTTACGAAAATACAGCCATCACGGAGTCCATCTGTCGAGCTGTAAACAGCAATCGTTTAAATGAACGTCCCGAATGTAAATGTTTACATTTGGACGGTATAATTTTTATTAAATAAATTCGCAAAACGTATACATTAAAAATTAAACATCTTTTCGATAAATTGCTCACTTCTTGTACCTTCTTCACCTAGAAAAATGAACGTATCATTTGATACGGGAGAAAATATAACACCCAGATGAAAGCGTCTAAGGCATCAATTGACTTTTGATGAAATGGCTTTCATGATTTTTTAAGTCGATTGAGCGATCTCCGCTCGTCTAGCGGTCTGTGTCTATCGTGTCTACGATAATTGCCGTAAATGTTTATGAAACTTCTTAAAACTTGTTGCAGCCCAATATTTTGTCATATTATTACCGGAGACTATAAATACGTTATATGTGGGTATAGATTTTCCGGAATTCAACTTTTTCCCTGTAACTCCTAATTCGACCTGACTTTTTATGCATTGTCTTAATTTATCATTTTTGATTAAATCTGTAAAAATTGATTAAGCATGGCCCTTATGGTACCTCCTACATCAATGACTTCAATACAAATGTATTGAGGTTGGTATCTTTTACCCGGTTAGACTAAATTTTATCCAATTTTCCAAGGTAGTATGCAGGAGTAAAAATGAAGCACAATGTCACACCTCTTCTGGTATGTTTCATAAAATTATGCTAATTCAACGAAATTCGGTTTTATTGCTATAATTTTTCTCCCCTTTTTTTTCTTAGCTATAATTATTGATAAAATTTTAGATGATAAACCGGATAACTATGTCAATTCTAGCACTTTCCATAAAAATGATCGATTTAAACCAAACATTTTGAGATTCATATCTTCTATTCGGTTATATTAAATTGAGTCAAATTTGGCTTTGCTGTCTAAGGAATGAAACTGATTTTTCGAAATTCAACGTAATTCGTTTTCCTTAAATCGTAAACTGCAACAAGCTAAATTTTTTTTCATTGTATCGCTTTATATGGTAAAATAGGATACAAATTGACCAACTAACTACGTCCGTTCTGGTACCTTCCGTACAAATTACTGAACTAACCCATATACTCCTAGTTTCACACCTTTCATTCAGGTGTACTAAATGCAGTACTATGCATTACTTCAGAGCATTTGCCGATAAGAACCTAGAGATTCGCGGCGATTTCTGCAACTTTATACGCTTTTGGCCAATGCAAAAGGATTTGGGTGAAGCTATAAGTCAGTTCACCTCTCGGAAATTTCGGCGCTGGTTTTTAATTGATTATCTAAATATATACTTTCTCTTGAGACGCTTTGTACAATTAATCTTACGATGTGAACTATACGTGGGAATTGCGCCCATTAAATTGAATTATTTCGTCGTTTTCAGTTGAGGTCAATTTTGAAGCAGTTCCAATTTCCATTCCAACCAGAGATCGTACTGGCGCAGAAGCAACAGTGAAAGACAAAATTGTGATGGTAGGCTCTTGATAAAGTGATTATAAATTTGATTTTCATTTTTTTATATTTCTCACTTAGAAACACTTGTTTCGCGAACTAGTAGCTTAAAATAAGCGATTCTTAAAAAGCCCAAAAGTGTTGAACAGTTCAGAACAATTTAAAAATGAATTGCCATGCTTTAAAGCTTCAAACAAGCAATAAAGCTAAGGTTTTTAAAATTTAACCACTTTTTCTAATGTATTATTCATTCAGCTGCATCATCTAAATGTTTGTCTCAATCTTTTTTAAAGCGATAAATACATAAAACATAGCTAACAGCAGTGGTTCAGACAATTATGAAAAATTAATACAAATTATGTTCATTAGGAAGCATATGAGGTGCTGCCCACCACTCATAGTGGTTCCAAAATCTGGATATTTTTTGTTGGATAAGGTTGGATAATTGTTCTTTCACTGAAATGAAGAGGATGAGATTATGAAAATCTCTCGTACGGCCACGTCAATAAACAACTGTTTGTTGCTTTGTTGTTCTTAACAACTTTTCTAGCTTGATTTTAGTTTCTTTAAATTATTCATTTTGCTTATTTTGGAATACATATTTTATCACTACTTAATATTCTACAATAGCAACAATGATTGCTTTCAAAAGCGTTGACACTCTATTATGGGAAATATTCGTATCCATAGACCAGAACACCATTTAATTCCACATCTTTAAGAAATTAAATTTAACAATTTCTGGCTCTAACATTTAACGTTCAATGATCCAAAAATTGAATAAACTGCTAATGCAAAAGGTAAATCCCCCGTTGCTCTCTTTGACTAAAAACTCCTTAGCTGCACAATGCTTGATTCCCGTTTCCGCAAACAAAAGATTTGTGCATGGAATCCAAAATTCCCTGCATCATACAGCTCGTCCACTCCAGTAAATGTTATCTTTGCACTTGGTTAAGCTTTGTATACGTACTAGAGTGGGCATTGAACGCGCTCTAGAGTGTCCACGTGTCCCCAAAAACTTTTCAGCAAATACATCAACAAAGCATACGAAAACACATCAAAATTGAAAGGGAAACCCAAAAAAAGAAGGAAAAAAAGGAAAAACAACATCAACATACCGAGGCGAACAAATCCAATGAAACTGTAAAGAATTTCGCACCCGAAATGGACATGGCTTTCTGGCACTGTTGACAAACGATTTGAACAAACGTTTTAGCCTCCTCTGAGCCATCATACCAGTGGCACGAATAAGCCGCCTCCATGACCGATGAACTCTAAAGAAAAGTGAAGATGGAAGAAGAAATTGTATTAGCTTTAAAGGAATCCTGAAAAAACCAACCTCAATACATCATAACTGTAAAGGCAACATGATACTCTTGGTCTAAATGCAATTTACACAACTCACATACTCTGAACGAACTGGCGGATGGATGCAGACAAGCAAGAATTCACTCTGCTGTGGCACTTGAGTGCAGTTCCGGCTAACGAATACATTTCCAAAATGGAGTGCAATAAATATGCGAGGTGCACAGTGTAGTGCGGTGGACTTGTGTTCGCTAGTGTAAATTAATGTAAATTTATAAAAACGATATTGAAAATAATTTGCCAGATGCCATCAAGAAAGCTGAAAATGGAAAGGAATGGGCGCTAAAATGTCAAACTCAAAAATAAATATTTTCAGATCTTTAAATTAAAAATATTTTCATCTCGTAAATAACAATAAAGAAGTGTATACTACACTACGAAACATCATTTTACTGCTGTTGGATTGGAAATTAAAATGAAATACAAATAAATGGAGGAAATAACGCATTATTTTTTGTATTAGACGAATATAATAATAAATAAAAAACAAATGAATTACAGTTTAATTAAATATGTGAGTTGTGCAGCAAAAGTGAATGATTTTGTATCGTAATATTGTTTTCTTGAGCTTTCAAAACAATTCACAACAAGTATTGGAGACATTTGTTGATAATCGATAATCGTTTTTAACTTTTGTATGGTTTGACTTCATGTTTTAAGTAAGTGAATAATTCATTTATAAAATTCAAAATTAGTTCATTATTAAATATAAAATTAAGTATAAACTTTGAGGTTTACACAATTAGTTCGACAAATAGAGTAATTTTGGGTGTTTTATTCAAATAATTAATTAGATTAGAACTATAAGTTGAATATAATTAAAACTCCAATAATTTTTGCAGAGCCTGCAAAAATGTGTGAGAGCTAGCGTTGTTATTGTAGATAATTGAAGCCTTTTCTCTTTCAGTGCTTCACCCAACTTCATCAGTTGTTGACATTAGGCCTTAAAATTTATATTTTGGTTCCTTGGAAGCAGTTCAAAGTAAACCATATCACTAAAATTCACCAAAGTTAACATTCTAATCCGTTTTTTTGGTCCGATTCAATATTATTATCCTCGTAAATGCAGTCCTTGAGATAGAACTACAAAAAAGTCTACCAGCATCAAATCACATGATCTTGGTGGCCAATTGACGTCGCCAAGAGTTGAATTTACGATTTCTAAAAACTTATTACGGCCTTCAATTAGGCCATAATCGGTTGTTTTGAATCACGTTTGAATGAGCACTTTTGCAGTAAGTTTTAACTATTTTTTCGCGCTCTTCAGTTGCGAAATGATCCATATTCGTAAATGGCAAACTGTTCACTAAATAAGTAACACTTCGGATGACAGATATTTAATAGCTGACAGCCTTGTTAGACCGGCGGTTTTTTTTTAACAAGCTAACAATTTAATCAGCTGAGCTAGAGTATTTTACAAATAACAACAGCAGCAGCAGTGTGAAAAAGAAATTCCAACCCAATAGAGTGATTTTATTAATAGTATAATATAATTAACTTGACTTTTTTCAAAAACCAATTGGAAATGGTACCATATAAAAATACTTATACTGCTAAAATACGGCACTTGTAATACTGTACGATATAATGGAATTGTACTTTCCATGGTCATTTTTGCCTGCATCTATAGAAATATGGAAGTAACTCCACGAAAAGGAAAACAATCATTTCAAAACGTAGCAGACAATACAAAAAAGAAAAAAAAAAATCCTTTAAGAGAGTTGTAGTGCAAGTATATCTGTGGATTTGTAGGAGTTTAAAGCGGTGTTGCGTTTCCTCTTCGCTATGATGATTTTGCTGCTCATGCTTCAGAAGTAACCAAAGTGTGGCGTGAGTTTTATAATGGGAATTGAATTGACTTTGTTTTGTGTGATTTATTTTTGTTATTTTTACAAACGCCGCTGTTTAGATTCATTGAAGATGTAGTGCCAAGGAGCTGGGATAGGCGTTACACTCACTTCTTACCTCTTCAATTAAACGATTGCCAAAAATACAAAAGTGAAATACTTGAGCCAGCGCATATCCCAAATATCCAATAACGGTGAAAGCGTAAACATTGACACCCGTAATTTTGGTGGCTTGGTACGCCAACAACGTCAGTTTAATGGTCGACGTCAACATGTGCAGCAGTAGGGCGGCGCCATATGTATCACCGATAGCGGCAACCAATCTAAAAATTTGGCAAAGGAGAAAAGAAAACATATTATTTAATGTAAACCAGACGCATAAATTTATTTCTCAGATGTTTACACACCACAGTCATTGGGGGGCGTTTCGGTTTCTCAATACTTGCATTGTATTTTTTTCTTGCTAAAATTTGGGAAGTTGAAATTGTGGTTGCTTTCATTTAAACGTAAACATTAGTGTGGCTGTTATTAAGATATTTTTAAAATTTCGCTCGTTTAATATCAACATTTTAGATTGCTTCACTTCTATCCGTTGAAATATCACTGACTTGTAGCGAAGCAGAAGCGGTTTGGGGTGAGAAAAGGTTTGTTGATTTTATCAATAATTAATCGGTACAGGAATCATAACTCCATATCCATATAATATTCTGAGTGCTGAATTAAAGCCCATGAAGACATCATTTGCAATTCCGCCTATCACAAAAGCTGTTGCATATTTACAGTTTGTAGAGAAGAAGTATTCACGGGTTATCCATTATCCGGTTTCAAACGTAAATTTAAATACAACTCACATAAGGCTATAATTTTGATGAAACTTTTATTTCATTATAATGCTTGGACCTTGTCGTTATATATGGAATACATTGTCATTTAAATGATTGCCTTTGTATTGGTTGCGGCAGTGGAGGTAGTGGCGTTATCTCGGCAATAACTTGACGAATGTTGGTTTTCCAAGGCTCCAAGAGATTTATCCGTGTAAACACGGTCTTTGACGTAGCCCCGCAAAAAAATTTAACCAAAACCGGTTATGTCATGTGGCTCGTGGCACCGTCTTGTTGAAACCTCATATCGTCCAGTTCATAATCTTCAGTTGCAGGCCAATAAAAAGTTGGCAATCATACGGCCATAGCTCTCTGAATCGAAATTCGGATTATCTGACCTGACCACATCTGAAACGCTTCTAGTCTCTTCAAATTTCTTTATAGTCTATCCGGTGATTTGCATAGTAGGTCGATTACGGCGACCATAATCATCGCGTAATTCACGAAAAGTATCCACGTTTGAATCACCACTTTTGTAGAAAGTTTTAACAATTTTCGCGCGTTCTTCGGTTGTTAAACAATTCAAATTCGTAAATGGCAAATCTTTCACTAAATAAATAACACTTGTGACGACAGGTATTCAGTAGCTGACAGCCTTGACAGACCAGAGGGTTTGAAACGACTAAATGGATAACCTTTTACAAAGGAGTTAGCAGAGATTATGAAGTCGGCATTACTTAACCAAATTCCAGCGAAATATCTTCAGAAATTTTGAAAATGTTCGAAAATACTATGTAAAGCAAGTGAAAATGTTATTCAAAACCAAAGGAAGCTGATTTCTATGAAAGTTTTGGAATGCTGGATATTGGCTGTTGTATTTATGGTGAACATAGTAGGAAAAATCGCCTACTCTACTAAATAAAAGGAAAATTGAATCCATAATTTGACCGTATATATCGCTTATAATATGTTTGGAACATGTGCGACGAAAAAATGTTCAGTATGATAATACAATTCATTCCGCCACAACTCAAAATTATTTCATTTGGAATGTTTGTTTTGTAGATATTCTACAAGGAGAATGCAATCCACGGATGACTTTGTGCATATGACTTTAGTGACATAAAATTCTGTATAGTTACAAGTCATAGAAATTTTGCAAAATAGCAGTTTTTGAAATAATATATAACAAAAGAAACAAAAAACAAATTTTCTTACTATTTCATGGGAGAGATTCTCACATTCAGTGAGCTTACAAGCATCGATGACCATGGCGTGATGGTTAGTACAATCGGCTATTCTTTCCATGATGGCAAAGCTCAGTCTCCGATACAGCCATCTATCATTATTTGAGCGCTGGTCACCTCGATATGCCTGTCGAACACTTTGAGTAGTTGAGGAATTGACAAGTCGTCGCTAGGCTTCCGCTGAGTGAAACAATATCTTATATCTCTAAAAATCGATGTGAATGGAAATACGTTTTTTGTAATTATTGTTTATATTCTTATTGTCCATGACGTCGTCTAGCGTTGATTTTAAAACTCCGTTTATTATGAAAGTTGGAACAAATTTATTTGAATGGGAGGTACAACAAGCGGTGCGGTTACTTAATCGATTTTTCTTAAGATTTACAGGGAATTATAAATGAACATATGAATCATAAATAAATATAATGAATATAAAAATGTAGGTTGCTACAGTCTAATTGTTACAAATCACAGAGGTGCCAGCAAAGAAACGTCAGTCAAGTGAACCGACTCATGCATATCTTCACTAACGTCCTTCTGGGTTTGAGCAAATTGTGTGGACTGCCTGAAGAGGTAAGATAAATAGCTAGGTTCTAGTGTTCTGAACGAAAATATTCAGTAAAAGAAATTAAATAACCTACAAAAAACTGTCGCTTAGAAATTTTACAGGATTCATTAAGTTTAGCCACATTAGCCAATTTGTATGAACGGTGCCACCACATCGTTTATATCATGCAATTTGCATGGGAGGTACCAAAAAAGACGTAGTTATCCGATAATTTTTTTTTAAATTTTGCAAGTACCTTAGCGTAATTGATTGAAAGGTACTAGAACAGACCTCTCAGTCTTTTTAATTTTCATACTCAGAGCTTATTTTGACAAACGTTTAACGTACACTAAATTTTGACAGAATGACTGAATGTATGAAAGATATGAACATAAGAATATATGTATATCTTAAATATGTCAGTTGTTTAGGAGAAGCCAGGCTTTATAAGAAAATAAAACGGACAAAAATTTTTGTTACTGCACTCTATGAAGTAGGAAAAAAACTGAATTTCGGAAAATCTATCAACTTGTATGAGAGGTATCAGAAAGGCTGGGCGGATATATGTAGCTCATTTACAATCTACGGTTGCGATCTGTCATGTTTTGAGTTGCTTCATAAGGATTTACTAAAGTTGTCGTTGCTACCAGTCAGCCTGCCAGGCGGACGGATATTTCTCAATTGGCTTGGAATATGACCTTTGACATCTGGTCAAAAGATACTTGATACTTTAAAAGCTTGCTTCTGAGTATTATATTTTTGGCGTCTCAAATGATATACAACGCCGTGTAAAGGCTTAGATAGTAAATTTCGTTAAATATGCCAATTTGTATAGGAGATATTAGAAAGGGTGTGGCTTTTACTTTCCATTTTTATTTTCAGAGCTAGAATTGTCCGTTGCTTAACGTGTGCGAGGCTTAACAGAAGTTAGTGGAACTGGACGAAAGACATTAACCTAAGGATATAGTTGTTAAATGGGTCATATAATGGCCAAAAGCCTGGGCTGCTGCAGTTGAAAATTTCGAAAATTGGGCCAACGGGTATCGGACGTACTAGAAGGGATAGCAAAATATTAGGCAATCCCAAGTTTTAAGAAATTCCATGAAGATTTACGCAGTTATCGTGTCTACCAGCCGACTAGCCAGACGAACATCGGCCAGTCAACTTATAACTCGTAAAATACATTTAGTCAAAAGTCTTCTGGGTGTTACAGTTTTGCCATATTAGTCGGGTTAACTGCAGTTATCCTCTTATTCATTTCTAATATATTGAAGAAGTCGTATGATATGTTGTCGGACGTTTGCAGTAAAATGGCTCACAAAGAATTTTGCCTACCTGCAGCCGTTGTGAAAGACGTATAACCTTTGCAGGAAAACCAATCTCAACCATGGCCTTATGCAGTTTTTGCTATATCAGTCTATCGAAGCCAGCTATCTTAGAGTCAGATGTTGAAATATCAGGTTTAAATCATGCTGGTAAATTCGAATCAACTGGCATAGAACAAGCTTCAAGCCATTCACATATCACATTCGGCAGAACCTTATGAGCGGGAGACGAAATGGTAGTTTATACATACGAAGTGTGTTCTAAAAATAAGGTGAATTTTCACTTTTCTCACAAAATAGTTATTTATTCATCAATTTCTATTTTATCTCCTTTAAAGTAGTTCTCCTCAGATATAATACACTTATGCCAGCATTTTTTTCCAATCCTCGAAGCAGTTCTGATATGAACTTTTTGGAACTCCTGATGCACTACGCCATGGTAATTGAAGAAAACCTCGACATTTGATCGAACTTGGCATGTTTTTTTGGTCTTGGCGCTCCTGGACTCTTCCACTGGGACGATTGGGTTTTGGTTTCCATGTCATAACCATATACTCGTACCTATGATTTGTCACCAGTAATGACACTTTTAAGCAAATCTGGATCATCTTTGACGTCATTCAATAATTCCTGAGCGACGCTCATGCGACGTGGTTTTTGGTCAAAGTTCAGCAATTTTAGAACGAACTTCGCTGCCACACGATTCATGCCCAAAATTTCTGAAAATATTTCATGGCATGAGTCAATCAATATGCCGACATTCCCAGCAACTTCTCTAATTGTGATTCGACGATTCTGCATAACAATTTTCTTAACTTTCTCAACATTGTTGATGTGCTGGGGCGTCCAGAGCGAGCGTTGTCATTCCGTATGCCATTGTCAGCATTTCAAGTGTTTCTGAGCACTAAATTTTATTTTTTACGTGAAATTTGATGCAACTTCTTTGATCCATTTTTTTCGACAACAGAAAATCACCAAACTCGCAGAACACTTGTCTTATTTATGCCTCTCACAAACAAACTAAACACGTTGTATGAATAAACCCGTCAACATATCTTCGAGACGAGTGAACCATTATAAAAAAAAAAAAAAAATAATCGAAAGTCGAATGGTACGTAGCCCGCGAAATTTGAAAATTTACCTTATTTTTTGAACACACCTCGTACACTTGAATCTTTTGAAACACAGGACACAATACTCGTACACTTATATTCTAAGCACAGAACATGCCGACATTGAGTCAAGTCAAGATTAGGGGCTGACGTAGGCTTATTATCAGCCCGTCACCTCCGGACTTAAATACGTCAGCCGCCAGGCTACCTGCTAACGCATTATTTTTAAGCCGTGATACTGCTATTTTGGTACTTTTACTCCACGGTGTTAGACTATGCCACCGACTATGTGCTGCCATCCGGAACTAGTTGCTTGTAAAAATGATCTCGACATAACTAGAGCGTATCTGCGAAGATATCTTTTTGCTTAGAGGAGGTAAGGTCTGCCTACTATCTTTTACTAGAACTTTCTAGCTTTACCTGTACCCCCGCACATTTCCATGTTTCCGGTGACGCCTTTTCTATACCCATTTCGTTCCTTTATGCCTCTCGTCCTTTTGTGTTCCTTCACAGTAAACAGTAAGCGTAACAATTTGCTGCAGCGCTGCATTGTGAGACATTCTTTTTCGTATTAGAATTTATTTGTAGACAATTTTTCATATCCAAGTACGAACTTTGTGGCGTTTGACATTGTGTAACAGGTATCAGGATTGGGGGCAATTTCTTGCTGTAATTAAAGGAGTTGGTTAGGGCAAGCTATTCCTGAGGTATGCAGTCAACCACGTATATATCTCAGCTTTAAATAAGTGGCGATCCCGAAAACACACACCACGGATAACACGCAAGTCCATTACATTAAACATGCCTTTCAGCTACCAAACGCAATCAATATGGACAGGATATTATGGTTATGATCAGGATATACTCTTGTTGTGTGAGTTTAGTGTTTCATAAACGTGTACGGCGCGATCTCGGGCACTAAAACACCGCTGTATGTCATTTATGGAGGATTGTTTTACCTGAAAGTAAGAAACTAATTACCCCTATACGTTTTGTCTCACTGATGCATTATTGGTGCATCATCTTTATTTATGCGGGAATCTGTTATGTTGTTAACTAAGTTATCTATATCAGTTTACGGAGGTGTTGTGGTAGCAGATTGAATTTTCCGACTAGTTTTAAAATCTAGAAGATTAATGTTAATGTCGTGATCATGCCACCGTTCGTATTCTCTTCGACACATGTATAAAATGTACCTTTCCCTCGAGACGGATTCAGGCTATACAGTTGCTTACGGGCAAAAAGCGCGGAATAAGGCGTCTAAGTCTCACACAGGATACAAATCTATATCCGAATTCATGTGTGGATGACAGCTGTTGCTAGACGTCTGTGTGACATCCGTCATTCGGATAAAGACACCTTGCCCGTAAAAAGTTTAGATATTCCTGGCGAATGGATATTTCCGGTATCGGCAATATTCTCTGAGTTCTTATTTTCTTTCACGTTTCCATAGCGCGTTCTAATTAAAATTATTGCTATTACTATTAAACCACCTAATCTGCTTCTAGTGTTTAGATCAGTAGGCTGGTATAAGAGATGTTTCAGCAACTGGGGTAACTTACTTGGCCTGTCATTTAGATTACGCGAGCTAACCTTCTGGTTATCTTATACTTTAACCAGAAGGTTAAAAGCCCTGAGCTGATTAGTAAATTCTGCAAAGCTTTCTCTTTACCCCTAACTGAATAACAGTCATGGAGCTCGAATTACTCTTTTGTCATCCCTCTCATGATTTAACTGAAGCACATAAAACTTAAAATTGAAAAACACATTTGCTGCATTGGTGAGGTGTTGGTTGGCTCTTAAAAAATGTTTGAATCCATGTAAAAATGGCCACCCTACAAACACATAAATCAGTATTTATTTGAATCTTTCGACCTCGTTCCTTTTTTTACTTTTTTTCCAATTGACAGTTATTATCGGGATTTATTGGGGAAAAGGGCTCTTTGGTCGATAGAGGAATATGACATTTCTTTTAATCCTCATTCGCCCAGAGAGATTGTTTTATATTTTTTGTGGTAGCGAGATATGTAAATGAAAGAACATGACCCATTGTGTGACAGTTTTAATATCGATAATATATGCGAAAACTTTTAGGTAATTTCAAATCTATAGGGAAAATGTGGGTGTTGCAACTCACGTTAATGATTATTTGACAATAATTTTATGCGGGATACAGAGTAGCCAGAATTTACAAGTCACATTTAGTAGATATCAACATATCAACACTTAAGCGACGTATTTACTTTTGAGGCACAACTTCAGTAAAGCGAATTAAGCATAAATTATATTGTAATTTTAATTTTGTTATAAATATGAAATATCCAGCCATAAACACTGCATGTGCTTACAAGCAAAGTAGCCATCTCCATCTCACTGTTCGTACACAAAAGAATGTGATTAAAACTCAATTCGAGACAGGAAAGTGATGATATTAAATTTCGATGGTCGGTCTCAGTCGGTGACAATTGCTCATCATATATTAATTTTCAGTAAGAATTAAAAATTCTATGATAAAAATCGTAATGGAATTGAAACTTATATAATAATCCTGCGATCTTTTGATATTCTAGTATTCAAGTATCACCAACTTAATTTCAAAGTGCGTCATTTCTTTCATGATCTTAGTATATTCTAGACCCCATAATTCTCACAAGAAATTATATTTAGTTTACTAAAATTTAGAAATATAAATAAAAATAGGTTTACACATGTAATATAACATATTACTATTTTTTTTTTTTTTTTTTTCAAAATTTAGAACAAATTAATTAAAATTATTAGATATATTGATTTTGATAAAAGAGATCAATCAGTATGGAATTAGCAGAATAATTCTTCTACACTTCTTCTCCCATTCGTCAAATCAAGTTTTGACATCATTTCAGAAAGCTGTATTTTCAAAAGAATTTCGGTGCCTTTCAATGCTGGAGCATTTGAGTCCGGTCGAACAAAATGCATGAACATACTACGAGTATAATAAAGGGTGTCAGAATAGTTGTAGACAGAATGATGTTATGTATGGAACAACACATCGGACAGATGGCGGCTTTGCTGGCACACACGCGCTCTTTTAATGAAATTTTCAATGACCGTTTTGCACAAATGCTGCGATATTTCATTAATGCAGCGTCCAATTTCCTCTTTTAAGACTTGAGTCATCGTCGGATTATTCGCGTAAGCCATCGACTTCAAAAAACCCCAAAGAAAAGAGTCTAATGATATTAAATCGCACGATCTAGGCGGCCAATTCTGGTATCCAAAATGCGAAATAACACGACCGGGAAATGACTGATGCAGTAATTGAATAGTTGCTCTGGCTGTATGACATGTGGCGCCGTGTTGTTGAAACCACATGCCCTCCACATTCATTTCTTTAATTCTAGGCACGAAAAAACTGGTTATCATTTCACGATACCGAACACCATTGACTGTTTGCGCTTGACATGCCTCGTTTTCATAAAAAAAAGGTCCAATGATTCCCCCAGCCCACTTTCGTTAGAAGAAAGCTGAGTCAAATTATTACGTATGCCAAGCCAAAGTCGTCTATGATGTTGTGTATCGCAAAAATGAGTATACCAATTGTACATTTTTACAGAATGAAAATTTTGCGTTACTTCCATGTTTTGACAATTCGCTTTTATTTATGGAACATATTCAGCAAGATCGGTTACGAATTGGATTGGAATCCAACTTCGCGGCTTTCCAAAGGTTAAGATATTTTTTTTTATTTGCGATGTTTATTAAAAGTATTGGGAAATATTTGAAATCAGCCCACAATTTCAAAAATTACAGGTTTTAACAATTCATTCATGTCTAAGTATTGTATTCCATGTGAGCACTTTACATCACAACATATGCCTTGAAGAGTCCTGGTTTGATATATTCTAAAATGATCAGCGTAATACTCCATTTAAAATCTTAACCCTTAAAGAAGAAGACAAGAGAGACCTACCAATTTCTTAAGCAAGAGAAATGCTTGAAGGCAAGCAGAAGAGAGAGCATTTATGAAATCTACATGAGTGGAGGCGAAGACAGAAGATTCCACTAAAAGACCAGAAACAAAGGGTATCGGAAAGATTTCCTCTCCTGCAAGGACAGCACCAGAAATCTGGTCACAGAGGTCATTTTATAAGCTATCAGCTCCAGGTGGCGGCATGACTACAATTGCTACAATTACTGACTATGACATAAAATGTTCAAAACTGAGCCAAAATATTGTAGTTTAACAACTATACTGTGAACGCGCCAGAACTGTTTGAAACCAGTGAACTATGAACTGATGAACCGTATGCATCAGCTTCCTAAGTACGAGGGATGCAAATCCGATGATTGAAATTTGATTACACTAAGTGCTATGTTCAAAAAGGTGTATGTAAGCACTATCGAGGTATCAGTAGTTTGTCCATCACTTACTTATGAGATTCTGTGGAGTGAGTTGAGTGTTGAAACAGCAAAGCCTATTCTGGCTGATTCGATTTGATCTTATTAGTGCGGCTTTAGACGTGGCGAATCATCTGACCACAGTTCATGCTACAACAAATTCTGACGAAAACTCAAGAAAAACAGATGGACACATATCATCTTTTCATCGGTAGTAAAGTTGCCTTCGGCAGACCGATGCGACAACAATTTTATGAGACCATTGCCGACTTTGGGGTTCTTGCCAAGATTATACGTCCTTGTAGACTAAAAGTGTTCAGCAAAGATAGACATACATTTTAGTAAGGCATTTTACATTGATATCTATCATTATATCATTCGAATTCTTCAATATATTTTTATATCTCCAACATTCTGCAGATTGTATGCAGGGCAAACATGCGCCAGACAGCTTCATGCGGGGGGTACAGCGCACTGAGACTCGCAGCCCAGTCAGCTAGATCCTATCATAATAATCAACGATCGGTCTGCTTGAATTCAGGAAGCAAACGACACTGAGCGACTTATCGTCCGCACGTACCTTGTCACTTTCAACGATGAGGTGAAACTGAATGGGACGAACTACAAAAATTGCATCGGTACCCCACAGCGCAGTCCTGCTTCACCTTTGCTAACATTAATAAACGTCACGGGTCATCGGGAGGAGCTTGGTCTCCCTTAATTACATAGGCTAAACTCGGAAAACTTGCACTACATAGCAGACATCGAATCGAATCTTCTGTTCAGACCTCTGTTAGTTGGCCTCATATAAGGTATATCGGATGAAGAAACGTCAACGTCGCCAACGTGAGCTGCAGATCGTGATCAATAACCTCGGAAAGGCCGAGGACGACCCTTACTTAAGGGGGAGGGCTGAGCTTGGCAGTCAAACTCTGTCGGAGCAGGTCTGCACTTCGCCGTCGGCGTAATTCTGTCTAAGCAAATTCTGCGCTATGTTGACATAGCGACGAGAGTCGTCTGACAGTTGCCAGACGAAATATGAGATCTTGCATGGACAGCAAGATCCACATATGAACCGTTGGAGTAGGGCTAGACTATTTTGTAAGCAATTTGGTTCAGACAGTCTTAAGTCAAATTTGAAAAAAGCAACATACAACTTGTTCGGTTGCTTAATAAAATAAAATAATATTATTAGCAAAATGTTCTAATTTAATCATTTTTTATTAATATTTAAACATTTTATTTATATTTATTGTGTGTCGCTTTCGAATAAGACATCCGGTGAAATGTAAATAATAAAAAAGTCATCAGTGTCTTGTGAGCAAAAGTATCACCATTTTATTTCTGTTAATCGATTGGCGTGGAAGGAGTAAATTAAAAATATGTAGCCCAGGTTCGTAGTAGTCTAGGTTTGCGGAAAATAGTTCCTATGGTTACAAAGATGTGTTTTAACGAAATCGATTAATAGTCCCAGTACAGAAGTTGCAGTCAGGCGAACTGACTTACGCACCCTTTAACACAACGTTATTTAACGTTGGTGAAAAAGAGTGCCCGGGCCTGAATAGGCAAGGTAAATTGCTAGGTCCTTTTAAAAAAATCTGTTAATTAACTCACAATACAAGAAGCAAAATTATAGCTTACTAAAGTTTCCGTATATTAGTAGTGAAGAAGCAATTAATTTTTGTTATATCGACCAATTTGTATGAGACGTGACAGAAGGGGCGTGACATTTTTATCCTCCGACACTACTCTATCAAACACGTAGAATGTACCAAATATGGGCATGGTATTGCAGTCCATTTCCATTCTCAAAACTAAATTTTTCAAACGCATATCGCTTGCCAAATGTGGCTGAATTCAATCCAATCCCTTAAAAAATATGAAGATAAGAATCGATCATTTGTATGGGAGGTACCTGAGAAAACGTGGTTACTTCGTCAATTTTTTTTAAATGCTACTGGATTATGAAGCAATAATATGAACGAAAATGTAGGTTACTGCAGTCTACGAGTTTCAGGGAAAATATTGAATTTCGGAAAATCACTCAATTTGTATGGGAATATCAGAGTAGGCTTGATAAGGCAGTCAATTTTTTTCTCTCAGATATTAATTTAGCAAATCCTGTGCCAAGTTTTAAGAAGTTTCATAAATTTTAAGATATTTCACATACGGCGGATTTACGCACAATCGAGATTTGAAAAGTCATGAAATGCAAAATGTTCGTTAGGTACGTAAGATTTTCGAATCAAAAAACATGTGCACGAAAGGCGCATACATTATCCTTCATGACACTACTTTTCTTCTGAATAAACTTTTCTTCTGAATAGTTTGGAAGTTCCATACATGTTACCACTATTATTCAGTTGGTTTCATTGTGCTTCCTAATTTTTAAGTCAGCGGCATAAAGTAAAAATATTTACTAGACAGAGAAATGCTAATCTAAATGGAGGAGATGTATGACAGACATACCTAAATTTACCTATAGAGATCATGATAGGAGCTTCCTGCTGCTACGCGTAATAAATACAAAATATGGTATAGCAAGGACATGAATAGACGTCTTTGCAAGTCACGCTGCGTAACATATAACACATCATGCTGTAAAATCCCAGTGAAAAAATGAAACATTACCATTTAACCAAGAGAAAGGGGGCAGGCATTCTTGTACCAAGATTTGGATGGGAGTTATGTTAGAGAACCGCCCTGTTAGTTGTTGTGCAAGAGACGGAAGGTACTTTAAGGTAAGAGAATTTGATGAAAATTTATCCAAGAACGAACAAAGAAATCGCATTTTTGAAATTTTATTTTTTGTTGACAGGACGCTTGAAATTCTAAAATATTTTACAATAAATTCATGAGATAGCTTGCTACGTTATCTGTGCTAACAACGTTGGTTCATAGGAAACGTTTGTAATTAGAAAATAATGTATTGTGTACCAAAGTACAAAAAATGGACGCGTCCAAATTACTAACAGTTTTTTAATTTTTGTATTTTCACAAATAATTTCTTGAAATGTACTTCATCTGGCTGTTGAGCAGATCAAAGATGACTCCTCGAAATAAGTAGTCTTTAATAAATTTGGTAAGACATGCACAGAAACACAGTAAATTCTAGCTTTCAATTCATTGTCCTGAGTGAGACTCTCGAGCATTTTATGATAATACAAATTCCCTCACTCTGTGTCTTTTTCCAAATTTATTTGGCTGGCTTCATATAATGTAAATACAGATACTTAAAAAAATTATGATTTAAGAAGTACCATGTTGAGGCAGTCTTACTGCCTGATAGATTTGGGATACAGCGAGTTTGTCATTCTTTTCGTAAAAAGTAAAAATACTCATGTGAGAGACCACCAATCAATCACCGATACTGTAATATTGAAAATTGGAATAGGTCTCCCATACAGCGTGGAAGAGTATTAAGCAGGGGTTTTTACGGAGTAAACGGGAGAGAAAAGGGGCAAATACTACCTATATATTATTATCCAAAACAGACAAATGAAGCAAGACTTATGAAATTTTGTTTCTATATTCGCTTGTTAGCGTAGGCAAAGAATGAGGTCTAAAACATGGAAGAATGGGAACAAAAATAGTACCATTATTCTAAAATAATAATTAATTAAATGGGGAAGAGGGGGATAAAAATGGTACCATCGCCCAAAAGAAATCGCTGAAGCTGAAATCATTAAAATGGGGGGTATACATTTATATGTTAATGTGGAAGTAAAACAGGGAGAAAGGAAAAACGAATACCATCATTCAAAGAGGAGCCCCCTTAGTTTGATATCAACAAAATGCGCATTATTTACGTGTACATTCGCATTACTTCATAAGCGTGCGACCAAAAATATAATTTTAAAAATTCGTAATTTCAGGAGGAAAAACAGGGTACGAAGGGTAAAAATAATAAATTTAATTAATTTATTTATTTATAATTAATTCACACTCCACCTTTCGGAATCTCAACCTTTAGGGATTCAATCCCCTTTAGGGGATTGATAAAAATGACGTCATCTACTAAAATGAACAGGTTAATTCAAAATCAAGAATTTGGAAGTAAACATTCATATACAATATTCGCATTTATAAATGCGTTCTGTTAGGGGTTCAATTAAGAAAGCAAAGAAGCAAAAGGCTGAGTCCAGGACCACGAAATTGAGGGCTATAAATGGTAGAGGCTGAAATAACCATAATTAACGGCAAAGAAAGGTTAAAGTAGTACCTTCGCGTGGAAAGCGACATAAAATTGAAAGTGATGAAATAATGTCAAGATAAAAGAGGAAGTAAAGATGTCAAATATGACACCATCGATAGTGGAAAATGGCTAGATATGAAACAATCGCAAGAGATATTTGCATATTATTATTATACATACAAGGAAGAAGAAGGCCATAAATTACAGTGAAACAAACGCCTGAAACTAAAATCATGAAATTACTGCTTCGATAAAAGTAAAGAAAGCCAGACAATTTGAAATTTGAATTGACGGAGGCTCAAACGGCTGAAGGTAGGACAGACAGAGCCGCACTTCTCCAAATTTTTTTGTTCTACGGCATTTTTACACCTTCATCCAAGGAATGAATGTTGACGCCATTTAATACTGCAAAAATTGCAATTAAAGTTTTAAGTGTATTTTGAGCAAATGTGTTTCAGAATTTTTTAAGTTGATTGGACGATATCTATTTATCTGGCTAGTTGGTTGGTAGACACGATAACTGGTATGAATTTTTTTCAAAATTGGCTTAGCCTAATAGTGGTATATATTAAAAAATCACAGTTGGCAAGTGTAAATGTGTAAAGCTACGACGACTAAAATTCGGTGTTATTCCTGTTACTGTCTATTCATAAGTGCAGTAACATAAATTTCTGTTCATTGCATTGGTTGCTTGTTAGAATTTGAAAAAATCTACAGACTAAACGATTTAACTAACGATTTAACCGTTAACTAAAAATAATACACGAAGGCAGAAAAGCCATGCCAACCTATGTGCTTTTTAAGAGATCACACAAATTACATCGTCGTTCTTTAACAAAAAGTACAAATGAATCATCACTGAGAAAATGGATGAAATCCATATGTTACAGATGAGAAGATGGCACTTTTGACTTGTTCATTTACGTGACTATAATTAATACTTCTTCCAAGGGTTTATGGGCATTATGTGTTGCAATTAGGAAAAGTTGATGCGGTAGAAAGAAAACTGCCTTAGGAAAAATAGATTTTTTTGGCTGGCTGCTGGGCATGATAGAAGTCGCTAATCTTTCCTGAAACATGGCACAGCCCAATGTTTGTGCGGATCTTAGCCGGGGATTTTGGTGGGCCATATGGACTCACTCTTTTTGAAACATATCATAGAAAGTGGTCGATTTTCCGAAATTCACGTTTCCTTCTGTAATTTCTAATACATAGACTGCAGCAATCTAACGTTTTGTGTATTAAAATTTCTGATAATATTGGACTAAATTGTAAAAATATCGTCCTGTTAACTGTGCCCATATGAATGATAGATTTAACCCATATATGCTAAGCTTCATATCTTTTATTAAGTTGTACTGAATTTAGTCAGATTTGGCGTTTGACGTTTGGCGCAGTAATTTTCCAGACAGTAAACTTTTAATTATGGACTACACTAACCCGCTAATTCGGGCTCAGTCAATATAAATTGATCGATTTATCGACAATGGCATATGACCACTGTCCTGGCCACGACGTTAAAATTTTTCTGGGAGATTTTAATGTCAAAGTAGGAAGGGACGATGTTCTTGGTCCAATAGTCGGATAATTCAGTCTAGATGGTAACACCTCCGGAAACGGTTTCAGACTGGTTTCGTTCGCTGCTGCACGTAATATGGTAGCAAGTGGAACCAGGTTCCCACATAAAGACATCCACAAGGCAATGTGGCTATCTCCTGATCGTAACACGAGGAATCAGATTGATCATGTGGTAATAGACGAAGGCATGCTTCTAGAGTCATGGACGTGCGTGTGATTCGTGGTACTAATATTGAGCACCACCTGGTTGCAGGTAAGATACGCACGAGATTAAGAAGAAAATGTTTGGAACCAGGCACAAAGGAAGCTCGACGTCGCTAGGCTACATACCCCTGAGGTAGCCACAGCTACAACTAAACGGCCCTGATCTTGACAATGCGCAACATATTGCGCATTCTACGGCAACTGCTGCAAAAATCATACTTGGGTATATAAAACCGCTCTCAGACAAGCCCTAGTACGATGAAGAATATCGCGTAGTGTCTGAAGAAAATGATGCAGCATACAGGGCAACGCTGCAGCCAATTGTAACGCGTGCAGTTAGGGAACGCTACAAGGAGCAGAGAAGAGAGGCAAATCAACTTTTTAGACGGAAGAAGCGGCTGTGGGAAGAGCGTGAGGGTAAGGAAATAGAAAGGTACAGGGATAGTGTTGAAGCCCGAAAATTCTACCAAAAACAAGGCTCCCCTCCTGTAAGGATAACGAGGGAAATCTGGTCACAGATACGCAGAATGTACTGCAACTATGGAGATAATATTTTTATAACTTCTTAGTTCCGGATGGCAGCACGAGTGAGGAAATCACCCCAATTATCGACGATGGCATAAATTGCCCAGCTCCGAGCCAAACAGAGATCAGAACAGCAGTATTGTGGCTTAAGAACAACAAGAAGACCCAAGAAAAACAGATCGACACGTACCATATTTTCGTCGATTTCGTCGCTGCCTTATGTAGCCCAATACGGCAAAAACTGTAAGAGGAATTTGGAATTCCTGCGAAGCTTATACGTCTTTGCAGGATGACGCTGACTGACACGGTCTTCAATAAAGATAAGGCAAAGATCTAGGCGAGCCTTTTTACACCAAACGAGGATTTGGGACAAGACGAGGACAGTCTATCGTGCGACCTATTTAACATACTGTTGGAGATGATTATGAGGAAAGCCGCAGTTAACACGCCTGATACCATCTTTAATAAAATCCATATGTTGTTCGGATATGCAGATGACATAGACATTATTGGGCGAAAACTGCGAGATGTTACTGCAGCTTTCTTAAGCATCGGGAAGGAAGCACCGAAAATGGGTCTAGTGGTAAACGAGGACAAAACAAAATTATTGGTTTCAACGGACAAAGAGTCTACTCGTTTGGGCGCTCTGTGAACGTTGAAAACTATAATTTTGAAGTGGTGGAAGAATTCATCTACCTCGGCTCCGCTGTAAACAAAACGAATGATGTCAGCATGGAGATAAAGAGGAGAGTATTGCTTGCTAACAGATGTTACTATGAGCTAAGCAAGCAATTCAATGATAAAGACCTCTCTCGACAAACAAAAATCCGACTGAACCAGATGCTGGTTTGACCTGTCTTATTATATGGCGCCGAATCCTGGGTTATGACGCAAGCTGATGTATCAGTACTGGCAGTTTTCGAGAGGAAAGTACTCCGGAAAATATATTGACCCATCATCGTTGACGGAAAGTATCGGCGTCGCATGAACAATGAGCTGTATGAGTTATATGCCGACATCGACGTGGTCAAACGCGATTG
Source organism: Philornis downsi (assembly GCA_019455685.1). Lineage (NCBI taxonomy): Eukaryota > Metazoa > Arthropoda > Insecta > Diptera > Muscidae > Philornis > Philornis downsi. Next base: position 1,640,223 of record JAHXMU010000655.1, on the reverse strand, counting down.
CGTTGGCTAGGTCATGTTGTGCGGATGGACCCAAATGCTCCGCCACGAAAAGTTTTTGGCAATGAACTCGATGGATGACGCAGAAGATAGCGACCAAAACTCCGTTGGAAGGACCAGGCTTTTGAAATACTATCGAAGCTTATTGTGATCCAATTCGAAGCACAGAAGATCAAAGCGCTTGCAATTATTTTCTACAGGCGGCGTATACTCGTATTTGATAAGGATGTCTATTCCAGTCGCCACCTAAGAAGAAGGAAAAGTTAGGGAGGCACGTTGCATTACATTAGGAAAGTATGCGTTCTATGCAGAACCCTTACCTAACGCATACTGATATAGTAGTTAAATGCTAAATAATGGAAAATTTTAAAAATATCTGCTAAAAAAGTCGATGTTTTAAATTTTTACTTGTTTGTTTCGGTAAAGCCTGGCGATGTTTATGCCATTTATTGCTTCGCCTTTATCCTTTAATGAAACTCTGTAATTCGTTTCTTTTTTATTTTCATGTCCTCAACAAACCATTAAATGGGCGTTCCATTTTGCATTTTTAAAGAGGATGGAACACGTAATCGATATCTGGTGTAACTTTAAAATGACGAACACTGAAGGTTACTTACGTGTGTTTGATTAAAACGCAAAAGCAACAACGCTAAACGTTTGCCTTACAAGGACCTTTGAGCAAACACACTTTCACAACTCTTGCACCCTCAAACAGGGAAAATACACAAACACATCTCAGCACCCGTGACAACAAGAAATCAATAGTTAACCTATGGGGTGGTGGGCATAAAGAACCCAACAACAAGGGTTGGTCCGCCCTGTGTGTACCAGTATCCTTGTTGCTTTAAGTAATTAAAATATTTACTTTCGTTCTTGCTTGTGAGCAAAAACTGACACAGGCAAATCCGGATGGAGGCACGGACTAAACTAGGAAACAAAGGGCGAACGCCTCAACTAAAACTTACTTTATGACAGTGTGTGTCATGGATGATGATAATGATGATTCCTGGCCAGAATGGTGCTGCTGATGATGGTAATATAAAAACTTATTGACTTTATATCCAACCAACCGCTGCAATACAAACAGAGGGACAATAAACAACAGAAACTGAGACCGAGTGAAACTGAAATCTACAAATGCTGAGCATCTGTCCACAAACTGAGTAAATAGAGCCATGTTTACAAACGATGTATAAAAGAAGGACGAGGATGGTGGGGATATGTCGCACAGCGAAAAGCAGCGTCCGGCTTAGGACCAGACCTGAATGGTCACCATTGATTTACTTTTGCTTATTCCCCTTATTTCTTGATTTGTTGTTCAGTTCATTGTCGGTGTAATCAAATTTCCTCAAATAACAGCGGCAACTGTTTCCTTTCGCTCCGCAAAGGTGTGAAACTTACCTGACAACGTGTTTGTGTCTTTCCACCCAATATTTGATAGCGCTGCGCACCAGCATTTCCTGTTTCTTCGTCAGGCCATTGGGATTGGCGCCGTTAATGCCATTGAACGTCTGCAACGTGGATGGAGCTCGAAACTGGGCTCCCCAATCTGCCTTTGTGTTATAAATGCCAGACATATCCAGGTCATTGGTTGGCTCCTTCTCTGCAATATTCAACATAGCAAACCATTAACTGTAGAGACTCCCTCGGTGTGTTCTAATACAAACCTTCGTTGGTAATTAATTCAGACTTTGAACTGGCCGACAGCGAACGGAACAAAGCCGCCGAATTGGGTCGATAAGTATCCAAAGAGGCGGAGAGTTCCATTAGTGGTTTCATTATGCCCTTCAAATGCTGCAGTTGCTCGCAAGCAAAAATCAACCAGGAACAGAAAAGGATATCGCAAAGATTCGAATGGGCCATGGAGAAGAGTAGATAGTAGGCCTGAAGAGCAAACGATATCATATAGAATATACCTTTACTGGAATCCCAAGGATAAAATGACTTAATGGGTAACCGGGGTATTTCTACTGTAATTGTGGAATTGGTCTCCTTCTCGAAGGCGAACTTGACGCTTTCGCCAAAGAAGGTGATGGTGATCCAAGCTAAAATTAGCAAGAGGAGAGTAGAGAAAAAAGTGATTATTATTTCCGAATAAATAATAATGTAATAAATAATAATAGATGAATACAGATCAAACAGTGTCTTAGAAAACTTTGGTCAATAATTGGAGAAAAATCCCAGTAGAACAATTTTAATGACTAGGGTTGGAAATATGTACATTTTGAACATGTGGTCCAATTGCAAACAAAGAACTCAATAAGCGATATTTCATTGAAATCGGGTTTTATATATAAAATTATCATACAAAAGTGTTTCAATTTCAATATAAGAAAAGGATTGCTTTTATACTACGTTGAAATATATGTAGTTCACATAAGTATTTAATATCAGATAAACGCATTTTTATGTTCATAGTAATTTTTGTACTTTTACCCACAGAAATGCATTAGTATCATACACAAAAGCGTTTGAGATAGACGTAAGACAAATATTTTAAGATGAAATTCGTGTCAGTAATTTTGAAGACAATTGAAATATTTCCTTCTGGATCAATGGCGTGAAGCTGGAAATCTCTACAATGCGGGTAAATTTTTATTGAGCCCAACTTCTGAAAATGGGCGAAGTAACGCTCTACTTTCGATAGTTCATATACATAAGGACAGACTTGGCAAAAACTACTTTTGAAAATCAAATTAAGAATTGGCTCACAAAATTCTTTTAAATTTCGATAATCTTAATATTCTAAACTCGGTTCGACAATTTTACGATATTGGCACTATTTGTTCGAAACCTTATCAATATGAATGACTTTAAATTTAATAACATTGTGTTTACCACAATGTTTAATATGTTCGAATTTACCTCCTAGGGTTGCAATTAACTACTGCCATATTATTTGTGCCTCCATAATCTAAAAACCCGTTTAATACTAAGTTTTCTCAGCCGTAATATTCCGCTATTTTTGATATTTTTAATTTTATTTTTGGCTAATACAACTACTGGTAAAGGGAACTGTTTGTCCTGATTTATGCATGCTCTCTCTACACTCTTTCTATTGTAACCGTCATGTTTATAAAAATATCTTTAAGAATGTGCTGAAATAATGCACAGGATAATTTTTTTCTGTTCCCTTGCCAAACACTGTATTTCGGTGTTAGTGCACAGCTCATAATCATGGATATTGGGGAGTGGGGGAATTCTTAATTTACGATTCCCGAATTTCGGCCGTCAGGCTTCCAGTTATCAGATATCTGTTACTGAGACCCTACTCATACCATCTCAGTGGTCGTTGGCAGCTCCAAATGTAGGATCAGAAGGTTATCGGGTGTGTCAGCACTTTTTACAGAAAAGACGCCACTATCCGATTGGCGGATATCCTTGATAAGCATAAAGCTGACAGAACAGTTATCTGGGAAATATGATAGATAGGACAAAGACTAAAGGCGTTAAAGCTGCGTAAAGACTGTGGCATCAATTGCGGCTGCCACGTAGAAAGGCATGAATCCGGATGGGTATGCGTTGTGGGCAAAAAACTTAGACACCATGTGTCGCGATTTAGACCCATAAGTAACAATAGATATTTCCCATCAAGATAAAATATTTTTTATCAGATTTTTCGAGATATCTACGAGTATTCTTAGTTCCTTCAACAAGGAACAGGATTGATCATTGGTAATAGATAGAAGCAATGGTTCTAGTGTTTGGAACCTGAGGGTCATCTGGGATTATGGCATTATGGCATTATAATGAAATACAAGTTTCATCGAAATCATAGCATTATGTGTCTTTTATTTAACTTTACTTTTGAAACCGAAAAATGGATAGCCCTACATACTCAGATCATCTTCTGGTTGCAGCTGAGGTAATCCCGACCCTAAGCAGAACGAAAAACGTAACCAGGCACAAGGAAAGCTTGATGTCATTTATAACCAATCCCACAGCTTGGCAATATGTTGTCCATTCTACTACTCCAAAAACCGTACGTTTAGACAGTTTCTGGTATGATAAAAAATGTGGCATAACAGCTGAGGAAAATGATGTTGCGTACAGGGAGACGCCCCTAGTCAATTGCAATGCGTGTCGTTGGCGAACATAATAAAGGGAAGAGATGACTTGCCGGCAGAACTGTTTAAGACCGGTAGTGATGATTTGATAAACAGCATGCATATACTTTTAAATACGGTATGGCTTGAGGAATGCGCCCGATGATTGGAATTTGAGTGTACTATTCCCTGATTCTTCATTAAATATTTTCTGCGCGGCTTTGGACTTGGTAAATCAACAATTGGCAAGATATTTGCATTGCGACAGATTCTGGAGAAGACCCAATAAAAACAACTCGACACTTACCGGAAATCTTAGCGGTCCATTTTACGCCAAACTAAGATTTAGATAGGACTATAGCTTATCGTGCGACCTCTTCTACACATTGAGATGATGATTGTATGCAAAGCTGCTGTAAGAACGATTAATAGCAAAGTCATATAATATAAGCATCAGTAGTTTTTTTATTTGTCAAGCCATTTGGGACTCTGTGTGATCATTGGTAGGCATAACTTGAGAGTGATGGATGAATTCATTTACCTCGGTGCTATTGTGGATAAAACTAATAATGTCAGCTTGAGGATTAAGAAAAAATATTGCTTGCGAGCAGACGTTAATGAGGAAAAGGCAAACGATTTAATGACAGAACCTTCTCTCTGCAAAATTTCAACTGTAGCGGGCATTGATTTTAGTTGTCTTGCTGTATGGCACAGACTCCTGGGTAGAACACAAATAGATAAATCAACGTAGGGACGAAATATGTTGTCTTCGGGGCGAAATGTCTAGACTCATCGTTGTTAACGGAAAGTATCTCAGTTGCATGAATCATTGGCAGTGTATGTTAAGTGCAACGTGGTTAAGTGCATCAAAATATTGCGCGGATGGACCTGAGCACACGAAAATATTCCGTATTCCCAGGGTTCCGGGAAATTCAGATATTTCTCCCAATTTCCCGCGAAATTAAAAAATACGGGAAATTATATTCTCCTGTGAAAATATACAGAAAGCATTATCGAAACGAAATCAAACCCGAAAATAATTGTAGTTTAATGCAGGTTCTGAATCAGACAACCGTATCAAAGTTATATTAAACTATTTCATTTTGAATGAATCCTTATGAAACTTTTTGTTTTGTTTCATTTGTAAACAAAACGACACAATGCGCGTGGCCAGGTTACCATTACGGTAGGGTAGAAACATCTTCTAGTATCATATGATACTCAACTCCCTACCTAAAATAGAACCTGGTAGAATTGTGTATAACACAACGTATACACGTATATTTCCGTATCAGTAGAGTATGTGCCAAACCATATATTTGTACGTCCAGTAGATCATGAGATACTGCCGTTTAAGATATTAATTCTTCTTCACTTTTTTACACCTCTAATAGTTCATGAGATACCGTTGATTATCGCGAATCATGATATCTGTTCAGTTGTTTTGATAGGGAAGCCAAACAAATGTATGCTTCTAATTTCGGTTTAAGTAAGAATCAATGTATGTGATGAGTGATTGTTCGGTATGTGAATCAGAAACAAATTTTGAATAGACTTCTTAACGGACAACACCAAAGCTGAACACAAACCGAACCTCCGTGAAGCTGATTGATTATACAGAGAGAGGTGATCGAAATGTTACCAACTTTTAGCTGCTGCAGTAACCAAATGGCTAATGACAGCATATTTCGACAAGTATCTGTCTGTAAAATTATTTTCGAGACTTCGAAAGGATGTCGTTATCAGTCACGTAAAAAAAGTTATTGCAGTGATTGATATTCAAGCCCAACAGTGTTTTTGCTAAAAAAGCTGTGACATTTTTTTACAATACGAAGTTTTCACAACAATGGCCTCCATATACCCCGCACTTGAACCCAATGGATTTTTCTATGTGGTCCATTCTAGAGGCTAAAGTATCAACTGACAAAAGTCCGGGTTACATCAAACAATAACATATTTTTCTTAAAATTTTAAATGTTTTTACAAAGTGTAGAAGCTATTGAAAATAAAATATCAAAATTAACAACACTGCAGCATTTTGAATTGGCAAACCTTCGAACGCCGACCCCTGTATACATAGATATATGGTGTGTGTATATCGAGGTGACTGCCACACAAAGAAAGGGTTGCAGTATAACAATTAATAAATCATAAAAGTGGGAAAACATTTGATTTTCTGTATTTTTATTTAAGTTCTTACAAAATTTACATTTTCAGTCCAATTTTATCGGCAATGGCTTATTTTCTTCCCAAGATATCATATTTTAATGCCCACAAAAGAAAGCAGGACATATTTTTGATAGAAAGTTTTATTACCTTTAATTTCATAAACATATTTTTAAATTCGGCTCAGTATGTCCGATGATAATAGTAATTTATCGAACTCACTTTTTTTCAAAAGTCAAAAAATACAAACTTAGCTATATCTCAAAAATTGATCTAATTTTGTAACATTTGACAGCATATTCGAATTTAGCGGACAATTTTACATTCAAAATGATGATCAAATACCATTGGTTAGAATTTCTGTGAACTAGTGTAATAATTGCACGATATAAATTCTGTTTTTCGCAAGGTATGCTTCTGCTTTGGAAATTTTGCATTTCTCAATTCAGTTTGAGTTTTCTTAACTGTAACTTGCACATCCAAAAATTTTTTGTGTACTTATGAGACTGTAGAATAGATACGTATTCGAATAGTTACGTATCAAGTAGTTACGTATTTCCGAACATTCATTGCCGTCTCTGCATGCGCAAATATATATTTTCAGTAACCATTTGAATGTATCAATCTTCATCAATTTCGATATTAAGATATAATTGATTTATTAAAACTCGTTCATGATTGCCACACTCCAACACCAACTTCACTTACCTATGGATGATGCCACAGATGTCAGCATTACCAAGAAGAAAAGCTTTCGCATTTTGGCCAACGCAATTGAGTGGTATCGAGCATCAGACTCCGCAAACAGGGGATGGGAGTTCACCTGATTCCAAATATTCAGTGTCCTGTTGACAAACAACAAAGTCAATGTTTGTAATTAAAATTAAATTGATCGATTAATTGATGGATCTGCCATTCGACCGACGTTCGGCATACAGTCTAATTGATATATTGTTGGCGCCGTGTCAATAGTTTGTCTCCCCAATGGTCAGTATCAATTAAGGGTCGGCCGACAGTGTATTTCTACGTCACTTTTCTCTCTTTACACTACCACTGCCACAGACGCACATATGGACAAATACCTACCTGTAGAAGTTCTTTTGATTCACTGCCAGGTAAATGAATTTCGTTATGCAGTGCGTAAAGAACAAGGTCGTAATTGTGTTGCCAGATAATTCGTTTACTTCTTCGGCATTCAGGGCCATATTCACGAGTATAAAGATGAACTGGGCCACAATTAGTACCAAATGTATGGACGAATAGACATTCTTCAGCAAAGCCGAACCACCAGTGAATGCATGCATAAATAAACCAGAATACTTCATCAACCGGATGTTGGGCATTAGATCGGCCACAAGGCCGACATATTTCGTTGGCTGCAGATTCGTTTGCATCTATATGGAGATGTGATGAGACAAATAATAAACAGAGACATTACTATATTAAAATTTAGATGTGGCAAAACAGTATATTATCCTTTTGTATATGAATTGGGAAGATGTAATTCATCATAAAGCATTTATTGAATTAACCATAACTTATTTAAATGATTTGAGAAATTGTGAGGTATATTAATCACAAAGCATTTTCATTATTTTAGAATAATGAAAATCACAACATTTAAGTGACGTCCTATCCGATGGGTCCAAGTGTTTTACATTCAAAACTTCAACTTTTACTTGCATTGGGGAATATAATAAAGTTTTAAATTCCCCAAAATTTCGATGGAAATTATTTGTATTTCATCCTCTGTTTCCTTCGTTAAAACAAATGGTTGCAGTCTTCGCACAGCATAATATTTTAGCAGATTGTAGCGGGAATTGTAAATGGGCTATAGGTCATTCACAAGTTATACAAATTTACCGATCTCTAACTTCTCATTTGTAGTCTTTGGTAACATAACATTTGTTCATTGTGCTGGTTTATACTACAAGGCAGAAAATATTACCTGAATAACTGCGCCCTTCTGGTACCTAACATACAAATGACCGGTTTAACCGATATATTTTTAGGTTTACACCTATCATTTGCTTGCAACAAATTTAATAAAATTTCATGTGCGCTGTTCAGCTGTTAAAATAAAATAATAAATAAAATATAATTATGTGATTTCAAACATATATTTTTCAGTCCTTAGAAAATTCCTTTGCGCCCCACGAATGAGATATGACAGAGCTTCTCACTTTCAATGAGCAATGAGCATTCTATTTTTAGTCTCACTCAACGGAACCTACAATTTAACGAACATCACAATTTGAAATGCGTTTATCAGTCTCAAAGTGTTCGTCAGATACATCGAGGTGATCACCGCTCAAATAATGATTGGTGGCTGTATGCGGGATTAAACCAGAGATCATGCAAAAATAGCACTGCGGTATAATTTGGCAAGAATTAGACATTTAGTGAACTTACTTGGACGTTTTAGTAAAATACCAGAAAGTCACGATTATACCCCTTTTGTTGCGCTCTAATACTGATTTTTTTTTCATACTCATCCTGGCATCCCTCACATTTTTGCACCAACGCAGAAGCATATTGGGTGAAGATATATACATATGTATATAGATATATACAGATATATATAAGCCAGTGCACCTTCTACTAGACTAACAAAATACGCCATTGCTGGAGGTAATAGTCTGCACATCCAACTGGCCACCAAGGAGATGGTTAGAGATTACATACAATTACAATTTCGTTCATATTTACTATAGGAAAATTAGTCACGAGAGGAAAATTGCACGAGAGGTATCGAAAAAGGGTTTAGTCGGTATATTCCATTTACAATCCCCGGCTATGATCCGAACAATTAATAGCCTGTGTCAAATTTCAAAAAGTGTAGTAAAGATTTACGATGTCTATCGTGTGTACCAGCTAGCCAACCAAACATGCGGACATCAATCAATTTAAAAATTATGAAACATATTTGGTCACGACATACTCTTACTTGCTACTTTAGACACTTCCTCTTAAGTGCCAGCTAATAACGTTAAGGCACAGCTAAATTTCACCAGTAAGTACTTAAATTCGATTTTGAGGCAGTAAAGTATTTCGTACGAATTTATGTAGAAATTCGATAAAAATATCGTATGTCGAAACACATGGCCATGGTAACAGATGTTGAGTAATGACTACATTTTTGCATTTTATATCATTTTGTCAAACATTTAATAAGTAAGTATGATTTTTGGCGGAATTGTTGTTTTAGTTGCGCAACTAAGTTCCCGATGTTTGCCAATAGATGGCGCCAACTGTAAGTTCTAGTCGATTCAACTGTAAGTTTTCTTACGAGTTGAATCCAAGGGATGTTAAGCGTCGTTTTTTCGTCTGTGAAATTCATGGGGGCTGCCTGGTCTCTGAGCGAGAAACGACCACAATACGCGGAGAGGCATGTTTTCAGAATAAAGTTGCATTTTTATAAAAAGCAGCAAAAATGTAGTACCTAATACATCATGAGAATTAAACGAAAATAAATTTGGAATACCATGGCTATCTTTTAGAATGAAAACTTGTGAGGCGCCCAATATTTTTCCCAAAAAAATTTTTTTTTTTTAGGACTGTCTAATTTTTTACTTTCAAAAGTCATGAACTTAAATGCATAGCTCTGGTTCAATCATAAAATATTCGTTTGAGCGGCGGCAACCTCGACGTACTTGATGAACATATGAATAGTCGAATCGATATACTGGCAAATCTACGCCAGTATAAGAAGTAAGAAGGAATGCATTACTTTTGCATGACATTGGGAGATTTACTTATTACAGTAAAAATGATCCAATTTAAGTCACAATTAATACCATATTGTTCGAAAACTTGTTGTCCGTTTGAAGGTACGGTAAACATATTTTGGAAAAAAATTTAATTTTTGCCTTTCAAAAATCATGCACACAAATGCATAGCAATTTTCATTAATTTCATGGGAATTAACAGCATTGAAATTCTCAACTTCTTCTTTATCTCTTATCTAATCTTATATTCTTATCTTCTTTATCAAGTAAAACAGATCAGATTATTGTCAATCTAACAAAATAAAACACAAAAGTAACACAGAAAATATTATTTTATTTTTTTATTTTATTATTTTAGCCATTTGTGCGGTTACAGGCTACGCAAGTTGTGTCAGTCTCTTCAAAGTAATAAGACTAACATAATTTTAGGTTAATCGATTATTACAGTCATACAGTCATTACAGAACATATATTACAGTATAAGTAAAATAATATAGCTGTTTGGTGTTTATAGCATGTAAAAATAAGGTCAGAAAAACCATCGCGATGTTTGAGGAAAAGGATGCCCGTTAATCCGAATCTCAATGTTCAATGTTCGGTCTAACGCGTATAGACGTAAACCCCTATCAAAAATTTGAAAATGCAAGTGATATTGCAAAATAAAAAGCAAGTCTGTAAGGACAATTATGGAAATATGGTCACAGATATACAGATTATAGAGAGAAAACTGTTATACGAGTAAGTTGCCAATTATAGATGTAAGCGCATGTAAAGAATTCACACCACTTAACAACGATGGTGTAGATTACACAGCACAGAACCACATCACATCACATAACAATATCACTGCTTAAAAGCAATAAAATTGCAGATACTGATGGGTTGCCAGTAGAGCTGTTTTAGATTGGTGGCAGCATACATCAGCTTATAAACACTATTTGATTAAACGAACATACACATTTATAGGAATATAAGTGAAGTATATCCTGTCAATAATGTTAGAGAAATTGTTAATACAAAGCTACGAATTGTTATTCCAGTCTTCTCAAGCATTGAGAAGGAGTCAGTATAAAAGTGTATGGCGGCAAACGAGGACAAAGTTATTTGTTTCAACGAACAAAGAGCCCGCTCGTATGGGACATTGCCGGAACGCTGGGAATTATAATTTTGGAGAAGTGGACGAATGCATCTATCTAGGCTTCGCCGTCAATAAAAGAGACGATTTAAGTCTGCAAATTAGAAGGAGACTATTGATTCCAGAAAGACACTACTATGCACTAAGCATGCGATTTAATGACTAAACGCTCTCACGATGAAAACAAATCCAACTGTGTGATGCAAGCGATTGAATCTTTTCGACTTTCCACAAAAAAAATAAAATATATGTATATACATATATACATACATATATTGCCCTTCTTCGTTAAGTGAGAGTATGAACGTCACACGAATCATAAGCTGTATACTGGCATCAACTTAGTCAATCGCATCAAAATAAAACGATTGATTTGGCTGGGTTGTGGTATGTTGATAAACATAAACATTTCCATACGAAAAATCTTTAATATCATACTTAATAGACGACACAGAGGAAAATCGTCCCACTTTTAACAAAACCGGCATTCTAGTCGCCATATAAGCAAGCAAGCAAATCAACAACTGGTCAAATATTCATTCTGCTCTAGGTACCATTACCCTATTGATTGTGTAATGCTGTCCTACATAAAGGTATATCTGGGTTTGGCCTATATCTGGGGTTGACCCTAATGCTAATGCACCTTTTTAAACAACTCTACCCTACTCTTTTAGATAAGGTAGCATCCTCATGATCTCTCCGATGCCTCAGTACAGATGATAATGAGGATAGCTGCAGAAAATGCATCTGGCACGTTTAATGAAAACTGTACTATAGAGCTTGTATACGAGTAGACTGATGGCAATGATTTCACCCACTGAAATTGGGGGTATTGCTTCAGCTTTTCGATTCATGAAAACAGGACGGAAGAAGCGTCCACCTTCAACTTCACCAGCGTCACTTGATAGAGAGATAGACTACGACCTACATGACAACAACCTTCTTGCGAAGTGAACTAAAACACAACATAAAACATAATTCAGGCCATTGATGGATTGCGCAGAAGTGGTTGTTGTAAATAATTATTGAATTCTTATCAAATCTAGGTATAACCAACGGGAGAATAAACACAGAAGGCGAAATCGCTGAATATGTGTTTCAAAATCAACATTATGGTCAGGTTAGTAAGAGGTTTCCTTGTTCAGTACATTTATACGCATTAGAAAAAAATCCATTATTTTTGCATTAGATGGTTATAGTAAACTGATACTCTAGGCGAAATTTCGTGCTCAAAATACTTCTCATATAAGATGAACACCAACAAATACAAAATGTGAGAACACAAGCCAAGTGGCTGAAAATGTGAATTGTGTTTATGATCCTGATACTGCAATAGCGTAATTTTGGTTTCGCCGACTCCGTTCGAAAATTGTAATGTCGAAAATATTGATAAAAGTAAGGAAAATTGTCAAGTCACAGATACCAAAAATCCACTTGGACAATGGTGGACACATAAAGAAGCTCAGTACATGAGTGCCACACAAGTTAAAGCAAAAAACATAATGAACCGAATTTAATCTATCTGCGAATTGCTGCTAAACGCAATAAAAGCGACTCATTTCTAAACTCGATGGTGAGTGGTGATCAAAGGAGGGTCACTTACGACAACGTCAAATGAATTGCGGTGAACAGCCGCAGACACAACTCAGGCCAGGATTGACGGTCAGAAAGGTTTTGCTGTGTGTTTGCTGCGATTGGCAAGGAAGTTGCTGTCCTAAGGCCGAACTCTTAATCATCCCTGCATTGTCAACAATTGCGTCTGCAGCAACTGTGTTCCATGAAAAAAATTCCGCACACATCGATAATTACTCGCCAAAAGCTCCGTGAGCTTGGTTCGGTTGGGGAGTTGTTATGCATCCATTTTGTAGTCCCTATCTGGCACCATTTGATTACCACCTACCTAATCCTGTGTATTCTTGTTCTTATTCCTGTAGCGAATGATTTTGTTGGCGAAAAATTCGCCACAGGAGAAGGTTGTGCAAATCGATTGTTCCAATTTTTTACTAATAAGAGCGACGATTTCTATAAGAGGGATATAATGGAATTACCTTCAAAATGATAGCAAGTTTTCGAACAAAATGGTGTAAATTGTGACTTAAATTGAATTATTCTTACTATGATAATTACAGCCGTCAATGTCACGCAAAATGAATGCATTCCTTTTTAAAACATCTTATACTTTGAAACACACTGAACGAGACCTACGCCAGTTTATCGACCCGACTATTCAAATAAATATTTTATAGTTGAACCAGAGCTCAAACCCGCGATCATACGCACGATAGTCGTGTCACGGTGGGTCATGTTAGTGTGGAAGTAAATATCTTTTAAACCTTCGAAGTGCTGATCTCTTAAAATGCTCAAAACTGTGACAGTGTAGTAAATCGTCCACACATCCTGCAAAAGGACCAAAAAGGATATTTTTCCGTGTCACAGAAAAACCAATAGTGTACATTTATTAAAGATTAACATATTTATCGCATTGCCCTTTTAATGATTCTGAAACAAAGTTTCTACTAAGTCGGGTCATCAAATGCGATTATGAGTTAAAAATCACTTTTTTTCTTAAATATATCGTACAATGCAAATTTTGTTAAATTTAAATTTATTTTCTTAAGCGCACCTTGGTTTATATAACCGGATAACTTGGACAACTTTAGTTTATTTATTATCAATAGCTTGTTATGCGAATTGCAGCAAGCTTTTCGGTTTTTGTTTTTGTTTTTGTAGTAATTTTATGTTTTTTTTGTATTCACTTTGTCGTTATCGAAACAACTTATTATTTTATTTTGCTGTTAATTGAAATTTTATAGCTTCCACTTTGCTTATGCACTTTCCGCACACGGGCGTACAACACAATTCCATGTCATCCTTGTAGAGAATTGATTTATCTTGAACGCGTAACTTTTCAAATTATGTTAATCTCTAGCAAATTGTTTAATCTAATCTTTAAATTAGCTGATGGATATATTATGATAGATTTTGCCGCAGTTATTTGAAATGACTTTACACTTGTACGTTGACAGCGATCTAAACTTGTTGAGGAGCCGTAGTAAAGTGAGGCCAATGAAATCTGTCGAAAGTGAAACGACGTGTCCTTAAGACATTTGCTTTGGTAAATTCTCACGTTCAATACAAATGAACGACCAAATACTGGCAATTTAAATTAAATTTTTATTAAAAATCAAAACAGGCAGTATTGGTAATGTGGCATAGTTTAACAAACAGTGGAAGTGTAACCACACATATACATACATAGAACGATGAACCTATGTTTGTCATGGTTTTCCATTGGACATTGATAATGAAAATATTTATTAGGTCAGCCAGAAAAGACACAGGTGGTCTTTGGATTTGTGTCACTCATTAGGTGTATAATAAAGCCTATTTTTGCATTTTAAATATTCCAAACGTCTGTTTTAAAGTTGTGAATTTCCCACAATTATCCTTAACTATAAAGGAAAGCTAGTGGGCGAGTGAGCGAGTGAGTGTTGATGAAATGTAAATACACTCTCAGCATTTTGACGTAGTGCGGAATGATAAAGTTTAATAAAAGCGAACATTTTGTAAAAATAAAACAGCAGAAGCAACAATCCAACGACGATTGGTATTCTATACGCCGAGCCATTGACAACATGAAAGTCCTTACGATGGTCATATGAGAATCACCTTTGTTTAGGCGGCCATATTCAGGTCAGGGGGTGACCGGGCTCGCACGGAAATCACCTTAACAAAATGTTTCTTACTTGGACAATTCTTTTCAACCTTTCTAAGGTTACGAACAATTTAAAGCGTTTGAATTAAAGTGCTTAAGGTGGCTACTTTGGTTTATATACAATGAAAAAAAAAAAAAAAACAATTCGTCTATTGACGATTGACATTGTTTTTTGATGTGAACAATCCATTTAAACTCCGGAATGGCGTGAACAGCAAATATTTGTCGATGTTTTGTGGATTTTAAAAAAGGTCGTTCGCGCACTGTTGATGCTGAACACGTTGAACGTCATAAAAGAGAAAATCCCAAAAATTATTCCGAAAATGAAGTTGCAAGAGATAATAACAGCAAAAGAAAGTGTATTCAATATTTCGCTTGAAAATTGGAATACTGAACCGAAACGCTATTTGCTACAGTTTAAAAATAATGGAAACTATTTGTTTATGCAGTTTGTTGCCATTAAAGGAATGTGGATCCATCACCAGAGAAAAAAAGGTGTTAGAAGTTGAGAAAAGGGATTAAAACCGCAGGAGTCGGACGGTAAGATTATTGCCTCCATTTGTCATGTTGCACTTGCAATTCTATCGATCGATTGCACTTCAAAAGGATGGACAATAAGTAGATGATATTTAAGGCGGCTTTTGTATGGCTTAAAGGCGGAATTAAGAAACGCGATAATTGAAGTTCGATTTGAAACAATTATCCACCTGCAAATCTTAAGGGAATTCCCAGAAGAAAAAGGTTCCGTTTAAATGATAAGTTTATTGCGGGCTCTGAGGTGTATTTGAATAGGTTTGACAAGTCCTCCGATAAAAAAAGGGTATGAAAATATTGGCGAAGTGCTGAACTGATTGCTTCGTTCTGGAAGGTTATTATCTTGCTGACTAAAGTACAGAAATGTTCCATTCATTCTCGATCCTAAGACATATTAATCGATATGATACAATGTGACATCTTCATTTTATTTATGAAACTATAAACTATACAACTGCGATTTAAATATGAATTTTTTTTCAGTGAGACTAAAAATAGAAAAAGTACGTATAAGCTCACTGAATGTAGGAAACTCTATTATCTCCAATCCATAAGGAAACTGGGAGAATTTTTATATTTTATTTTTTGAATAACCTTCACTCAATGGTATCACATCCAAATGCAACAGCTAAGAGAAAACATTTAAACTACCAAGTGTATTCTGGCCAAATGTAGTTTGTGACATTTTAGGTAAATTGACTGTCTACCTTTATGACTGGCTGGCAAACTAGCTGTCTTTTATGAAACTTCTTAGCCTCGGTGCAGTCTACTATTTTACCAGATTGCAGCTGGGAATTTAGAAATGGATTCTATTGTCAAGACCGTTCTGGCACCTACCGTGTAGGTCCGCTCTGGTGACAAATAATCGATTAAAAGTCTATTTATAACGTACGGTAACATATTCTAGTTTTAATTCTGTAATCGATGATTTTTATTTGAAATGTCCCAAAACTGATAGATTCCCTCTCAGAAAACTAGAATATAAAGCTCTTCTTTCGAAATAGTTCTGCAATATATAATTTCAGAATGCAATTTTGTACAGAATTTTGACACATAGAATTGATTTTTCTATAAATGGTTTCATTAAACGCATATTACGAAATATATGAAGCAAAAAATATGTCGTACAAGCTCTAGAACTACTTCTAATGCACTGATTATATGAAAGACCTAATAGAGAGAGGGGATACATTACCGCAGAATTTATTCTAGAATTAATGTTGCATGAACCGACAGCAAAATGTGTTGCTGGGTTGGTTTATAACGCCCGGCAGTATTTGGAAAAAATTGACCGATTAACTGCGCTTCTTCTGATAACTCTCATGCAAATCACCGATTTAACCTTTCAGGTATATGAAGTGAATTCAATCAGATTTGGCTCACATTTATTAGTGTGATGAACTAAGTTTTGAAAACGGAGATGGGGACCTTGGCAAGCCTCTCCTGGTATTTCCTATACCATTTAATTGATTTATCAAAATATAATCCCAAATAATTTTTACAGCAGTTACTTAATTTTTTTTTTTAAATTGTCTTTCTTTATTCCGTTGGTTAAATTTGAAATAACCGATCATGATATCTTTGACATCTTTGGTAATCCTCATACAAATTACCTAATTTGACATGTATATTCCTAGACTCATATCTTTCTCTCAATTGCACTAAATTTAGTAGAATTTATGCCGCATAAGTTGTTTAGTAAACCTAGTTCAGTGAACGAAAATGAACTAGTTTATCGCTCCCTCATACGTTTGTAATGACGTAAAAGCGTTCTGTGTGAAGGATTATGTATGTAAGTCAGTTCACCTCGCTGAAATTTATAACTAATTTAGTTACTCTTTTGTCGAAATCTCTCCCATTGCAATGCATTACTATAGAATTGAGATTGTTGTGAACAAATACAGGGTTGCCCATATTCGACGGACCCATGTTTTTAAAAAAAAAATCAAAGAAAAAAATAAAAATTTGGCGGTTGGCAATCTTATTCATTTAATTTGTTCCAAGTATATTTGTTTACATCAATTTTTGAATATGATATCTCTCAAGTGGCCGCCTCTGGCGTTGATGGCGTATTGTGCCCTTTTTGCAGCATTTTCCATCGTTTTCGCCAACATTTCGGCCGGAATAGCGGCTATTTCTTCACGAATGTTGTCCTTGAGCTTTTCTACGGTCCTTGGCTTGTTAACGTAAACCTTTGACTTCAAATGTCCCCACAAGAAGAAGTCAGCGGGCGTCAAATCGGGCGAACGCGGTGGCCAGTCCAAATCACCACTTTTCGACATCAAACGGCCCGGAAACAAATTCTTCAGAAAATCGATTGTTATGCGACGTGTGTGCGGTGGAGCGCCGTCTTGTTGAAACCAGAACTGCCTCATACGCTTTCGACGAATAATTGGCATCACAAAATTGGTCATCATGTCGCGATAACGCTCCTGGTTGATGGTAACAGCATGGCCATTTTCGTTTTAGAAGAAAAACGGCCCAATGACCGTTTTTGTACTAACGCCGTACCAAACTGTGACTTTTTCGTAATGAAGAGGCAATTCTTGAATCTCCTGAGGATTTTCAGTGGCGTAAATACGGCAATTTTGCTTATTTACGGTCCCATTCAATGTGAAATGGGCTTCATCGGACATGATAATTTTGTTCCAAAATTGCTCGTCATCATCGGCCATTTCGATGACTCGTTGGGCCCATTCCAATCGACGAGGCTTGTCCGCAGGCAACAATCTTTGCGTCAATTGAATTTTGTACGGGAACAAATGCAAATCAACGCGAATAATCCATTGTAAAGTGGACCGAGCCATGCCCAACTGCTGAGAACGGCGTTTTTGGGATGTTCTTGGGGACCTCTCAACACTGGCTCGTACGGCAGCGATATTCTCGGCCGATCGCCTTGGTCGACTTTTATTTGGCCTCTTCGGATTAGAAAGAGCCTCACCAGTCGAAAATTTTTCGTATAAACGCTTAATGGTGTTCTTAGAAGGCGCACTTCTCACATTTTTTAATATTTTAAAAGCACGTTGAGTTTTCACAATTGACTTCTTCTGTTGAATGTAAATTTCAACTATTTCAGAGCGCTCGCGTGGCGTGTATTGTTCCATGGTAAAAATCTGCTTGGACTGACGCTTCAAACGCGGTATGTCATTAAGCGATCTGACATCTCTGTCAAAAGTTATGGCGTTGCCAGATGGGTCCGTCGAATATGGGCAACCCTGTAGATGTGGCTTTTATACGCATGGGTTGGATTACATTTATTTAAAGTAGATGTTTTTTTTTTTTTTGAAACAAAACAAACTATGCACTTAACTTTTTATTTTATTTTTTGGTTATTTGACGATTCAGTTTCACACTTAAAAATGTGATCATTCCGTTCGAGTCTTCTTCTTGATTTAATTTAAAATACCCTCAACATGCCTTTATAAAGCAAATATCGTAAATATCCAGATACAGCATAAGTCATAACAAGGATAACTAGTTTAACGTAGCATTTTCGTGTTCGATATATGTACGTGACAAAGGCATTGTAGGTTTTTATGTGGGCAATAGAGGTCAGGAAAATGATCGCAGTTTCTCAAGTTACATTACACTGGTTTTGCGGAAATTACTTGTCAACTTAATAGATTGAAAAAATGATTTTGATCAAATCATCACGTATAGGATGATGTTTGGTTTCAGCTTCTGTTCGAATCTAAAGAGTATGCTGAAGACAAAATGTTTTGCATGTGAGTTGGATACCCAAAGGAGAGTGGCTAACTGTCCCTCTATCACTGAACATACGAGCATTAAGCAATATAGAATATACAAAAATACTTCTGGCTGAATTTCAATTGTATCGGGCATACCAATGCTATATTAAGGATGGAAAGGAGTTTTCGCCAAATCGACCGGTTAAAATGAGAAACAAATTACGGTGTGCACAATTTTGGTGGATACCTGGAGATAATTCAAAAGCTGTGATAAATACATTTAAGGTTGTAAGGTCGTTTGTAAAAATATATTGTGATTGGTTATTTGGATAAGTTGGATAAGGTCATTTGTAAAAACATATTGTGATTGGTTATTTGGATAAGTCGGCAATACCAAATTAAGATTGTGTACAAAATAAATAAGTCTTGACGGATCCTTCATTTCATATCGGAAGTATTTACAAGAATTAGACTGTAGGAAGACATTACAATGCCTTAAGTTTTAGAGGTTTAATATATACTGTTAGTTCAAAATATATACTGTTAGTTAGTTAATAATGCGAGTATTTCAAATCGTTCTTATAGGAGTTATTTAGGTCGTTCTTAATCGGTATGAAATACTTTATTCTCCCAAGTTTGACCGATTTGCAACACTAAGCAGAATCAGTGTGGAGGAATAATATAATAATAAAAAAAATTTAAGTTTTGAAAATCAGATCACATATTTTGGCGTTTTGTCACTGGGGCTTCGGCGCCATTGAAGTAAGAAGTACAATTTTACAGAAATTCTTTAAAAAGATGACTACATATCCGTATCCGAAGCGGTAGAGCGGATAAGTTCTTACCCATATTGCTTACGAATTGTAGGTCGGAATGTACGCAGGCGTTATAAGATAATTGAAATTTTTACGCCCAGATTTTCCTTGATTTGAAGCTTAAATTTTTCTTATTTTTGTACACTTTCACCCGAAAGAATCAAGATATATATCATTTGAAAACGTAGCATATGGAATATATTTATTAAATTATATTTATATATTTATTTAAATCTATCGACACCATAACTGTCTTTATGAAACTTCTTATAACTTGGCACAGCCTAATATTTTGTCAGATCAAAGTCAAGGATTGTAATATGCAAATTGACCGATTTTATCAAATTCCGTTTTTTCCTGTAACTCTTAATCCATAAACTCCAACCACTTACGTTCATTTTATTGTTTGATGGTGTTTGACAAATTTTAGAAAAATTCACCGATTAGCCATAGATATTCGGGCATCTCCCATATAAATGACCGGTTTCAGCCATTCGGCCTTATTTTCATATCTTTCAAGACGTAGTACTGAACTTATCCACACTAGAGGGAAATGGATAATTGGATTGAATCTTCTATTACCTACCATACTAATAATAATAATAATAATAATAACTGCTTCAACTCATACTTTTTCAGTTTTATAATTTTCAAGAACTTTGCCCTGAAGCCAAGTGTTCGATAAGTTAATTTCTAATAATGAACATGGATTGCACTGCCACGTCCATTCAGTTACTTCCCGTATTTAATATTTCCTATGTAATTTCTAATACGTGTTAAGCAGTTATTTACATTTTGTTAATTGGATAGAATTGTAATGCTCTCTTACCACAAAATTTACAAATTACCAAATTTTACCCATATACAATGTGATTCATATCTTTCATTTACTTGTAATGAATTCAGAAAAGTACAGAAATTTAAAATAATAACAATAAATCTAGTGGGTAGGATGGCACATCCAATTGTATTCTAATGAAACTTCCTTATAAGGTTAAGATTTTTTTTACAAAAATTGTTAATATTATTATTAATTAAATTATTAATTTTGATTTAAATAATGTACAACCAATATCTTTACTTTCAAATCTTACATAATATTATATATGATTCTCAATATTCTATTTTAATTCCAAATTTAATTAATATTTATGTGCAAGATCTTTCTCATATTGAAATTAATTCAACTGGGTTTCTTTATACTGATGATTTACTTTTTTAACAATCATGGCAGATTTGTTTTAGAGAAGGCGTATACAAATTTGAGATCACTTTCGCAGCTGTTTTGACTATAAAGAGGAAACTCTTACTGTGTAAACCCAGTATAAGGCCAGTTTATTACATGTTTTCTTGATTTGGTTTAGTATTTCACAAACTGTCATGTAAAAAATCAAAATTATTGACTATAAAATACAAGTAGTAGGAATGTGTATTGGAAAACATTTTGACAACTCGATAAATTGCTATATTTATAGAGAATTTGGTGTGTACGAGTATGTCGGTGTCAGATTTATTGTCAGATTATCAACTCATGAATATGAACTGGCTGCAAATGTCCGTAGTAGTCAAATTAGTTTCAATTTGCCAGCCATTGGTTATATTAATGGAACACGACCAGATTATTCTGTTGATCTTCGTCATCGCTTTTACAACAAAGCTCTCAGAGGTTAAGCGATTGAACATTTGGCTGTATATTTCTGTATATTACAGTTTTTATTTAATTTTGAGATCATATTTAAAAGACCATCTCTCCAATTAGATGTAGTTTCGGAATAAAAGGCGATATTTTACTATTATCGAGATATAAATTATGTGTAATCTAAACAATGTCAAAACATATCACTTTATTAGGATTAGCCCATTAAGATTTTATGTTATAATCTTAAGTATAATTTATGTTCACTGTTACTTTATAAATTCATCTTGTTTGTAAATGGTTCAATAAATAAAACTTAAACTTAAATTTTAACTTTAAAATGGCCTGTGTTGTCGATAGCATAGCATACCATATCTTCAATTCAGTTTACCTGACTCAAATTTTAATATTTTTTACTTTCACCGAGCAAAATTTTCCAGTACAAAGAACCAATTATAGAAGGTCTAAGCCAAGCAGTTACATGAATCAAAAGCAGAACATAAACATACCATTTAACATTTATTTGGTAATGTTTCTAAAATACATATCATAATTTAGCAAATTGAAAAGAAAGAAAGATAAAAGAGTTTCTTATGGGGTTTTTCCCCCTTTTTGGACAGTTTTTATATGAAAACGAGAACACCAACAAAATACTTAATCTAGATTCACTTCTGAATTGAACTAGATTCGTAGCCACCGCTGTCGGGTATAGTACGAAAAAACATTTCGATAAAAACTGTATTTACGGTGGTTGTGATGGTTTAAATTTTGTGGTTAGCATGTTATAAATTTTCTTTATTTCTAATAAACACTTTTGTGATCCACGGAACATGTTCTACAACAAATTATGCTTAATAGGTCTTTAGCTAAGAATGTTTCTAGAAAATATGACAGTTCTAACAAGTTCCAAACAATTATGCTGCGTTATTATGCAATTTCAAGCGAATGAAGTCAAGCCGAACAATATAAATTTTTCTTCACAAAATAACAATTATTTAACATTGTTAGCACCAGAACAAGAAGTAAGATTAATCTTTCGATGGATGAAAATTTATCTGTCAGTCCATTCTGAGGGTCATCCACTTTGTCCGGTCTGGCAAGGCTCTCAGCCGTTAAATACCAGTCATCTGAAGTGTTATTTATTTAGGTAAAGGTTTGCCATTTACGCTTAGCAACTGACACACGCTTAAAAATAATTAAAAATTGCTACAAACGTAGTGATTCAAACATGGACAATTTGCGTGCATTACGAGATGATTATGGTCGTCATAATTGGCAAGATTATAAAGAAATTTGAAGAGACAAGAAGCGTTACAGATGTCATCAGGCCTGCGCATCATCGCAATTTACGCGCTGTCGAAAATATCGCTTCTGTTAAGGAAAGAGTGGCGAATAATCTGAATTTGTCGATTCCACGGCCTTCTCAGCAATTGGACTAATATTACGGCTCATTACAGCGTACTTTACATTTATATTTGCATCTCCATCCATATACGAGTAGAGTACATCAACTCACACAACAATTAAAGCCGGCTGACGATTCACAACGCCGTTCCAATGCTGATTTTCGAACAAAATTTTCTTCAGCGATGAAGCTCATTTCTCACTCGTTGGTTACCCCAATCATCCCTTATAATGATGCTGCGAATGTCGTTGAGGGATCGCGTAGCCCTCAAACAACTAATCTCAAAATGAAACTTGTTGCTGTTAGAATATGAAACTACGTAACAATTCGGGATCGAAAGGAGAGTCACTGCAGTATAAACGTAGCTTAATAATAGGTAAAACGTAGAGGCGCATAGTGTTGCCAAATCTGGCGATTTATCGCCTAAGGTGACGATTTCAACAAATTTTAGGACTGCTTTCACATCAGAAAGAGAAGGTTGCGGCGAAAAATTGCATACATATTATTCTTATCGATATTAATCTTTGTCACACTGTGGTTGAGTTGAGTTTTCGCAACTTTTCTAAAAAAATATGTATTTTTGAATATATTGTTAGTATTAAGCGAATGGCAGCGCTAAGTGCTTGTGGAGCATAAAAACATTTTCAAATCAGTGAAGTGAGTAATGACAAAATAAATGGACTGGAGAATCAAATTCATGTCGGCAATAAACAAATTCACCGTTGGGAAAACGTACAAATTCTTCAACTTGCATAAACGATTTTTCTTAAGTATTGCTTCATGTCCGATTTAGAACAGCTTAAATCAACTCTATGTTATCAGTCGCGGTTCCCTGAGTCCAAATTTATCGTAAAATGTTAGTAAAAGGTGTTTCACTTTATCATATTTATGTTTTAATATAATTAAAAATAAGCCATTCAAATTGAGTCATATTATTACATTCTTATGTTTTTTTCTTTTTTATCAGTCAAATTGTTATAAATAATGTTAATAAAGAACCTCACAAAAAAATAAATCAACGTCACAAGCAATATTTGTAGGGATGTAATAAAAAACTATGTTTTGTCACTAAAATAACGGCTCTCTCTGACTGCCTGAGATATTAAGTAACTTTTTGGATTTTCTAACTTCGATCCATTTACCAGTTGTTTATTGCATGGAAAATCAGTTGTAAAACAGGCGTCAAATGCGAAATTACTCAATTTTGAATAGGTTATGACATGATTTCGCATCTCAGCGATATTTGGGTTATTTTGTTGAAGCAAAAAAATATCTGACAATACTGATGACACATTTCCTCTTCAATCTTTTAGGAAATACAGTAATATTTTTAAAACAATTAGTACATTTGAAGGCTCAGCTAGTTGTCTATTTGGTGGGGCAAAATTAATTACTTTTGTTGATTTATTTCACTTTCCTAAATCATGCGTTAACTGAATGTTTAAACTTGATAATGGCGTGATATCACATTTCATTCCCAGTAATTTACCTATTTTTATAATTTTCATGCATATCAAATGCATATACGAGTATATACTCGTACGTTTATATAAATACATGTACATACAATAATATACTCGTATATGCTAAACGTAAAATTTAAGGATATGTAATTTTTATCCATGTGAATAAGTTAATACATATATTGTAACTAAAGTATATTTTTCTTTAAGAGCCGGATCGCAATATTTATAATTGTTACTTATTATAATTATATGTAAATACAGCAATATCACAATCAGTGTCTATTTTGGCATTTTGAATAGTCGACGCCCCCTTGTCAAGTTGTTGTGAAACTATCGCACAGTTGTTTTAAATCGATTTGTTTTGGAAACGTCATAGATGATATGGGTTTGTGCTGATTGACTCTATAATGAATTTGGAATTTCGGTTTCAATGTTGCAAAAAGAAATCAAACTAAATATCACGCCGTAATAGTTTTACATTTGAAAAATCATTTTGAAATAACTTTCTGTATTCGCATAAATTCAAATAGAAAGTCTTTCTGACAGTGTTCCACAATTCATAATCAAAATTATAGCTAAAACCACAATAAAATAGAGGATATAATCAAAGACTGTTATTATTGTATTTATTTTTTTTTTTTTTTTTGGAGAATCCACCTTTTACGAATATTTCAGAAGAATACACCAAATTAGTTGTGAAATCAAGGGGCAAAAGTTGTGAATTTCGTGACAATTCCATCTTCAGATGGAGGATAAACGACTACTTATCTCCGTCACAGCAACACTTGTTGAAATAATAACCTGATATTCAAAACAAAATATTATCTAGACTGAAATATACGGGCCATTATACCACTATTCCAATGATAAATTGTATGATTTTCGAATGTATTACAGTTCAGGGTTTACAAGTAGTGAAAACACATAAAGCAGGGGTGCCCAGACATTTTTAGTAGTAGGCCACTGGAATGTATACGGCCGAATGTTTGCCCAGACCTATATGTATTTCAAAGCAAATGTAAATCAATTGGTAATGAAATTTGAATTCTCTTTTGTGGAAGTGAACAGTAAACGTTGTTCTTGGTTCAATTTAATAGTATTGGGCATTTTTCGAAGATAGATCCTTTTAAAAAAAAGTTTTGTAATTACTTTGTTCAGCGGAAAATATTCTCAAGAAAAGAAAATTTTAAATTTATGTAATTTACGAAAAAATATCAATAGGAATATTGTGCAAAACACATTGAAACTACTTCGATTCCACTCCCCGTTCTTTATTTATTTTGGAAACCGTAGCTTACATACAGCCAATTAATGACAAAGTTTCACTAATATTGCACGGACAACATAAAAGCTTATACAGAATGAATGGACAAACGAACAGATACTTTTAAATGTTTACATACAAACTATTTAGAGTTCAAAGCTTTGTAACAGATTTCTGAAATTGTCTTACATTTCAAAAATGTTCGACTGTTTCAATAAAATGTCGATAAATTTCTGAAATTGTGAAGTGAATCTCGCAAAAGTTTTATCATTTCATAAAAATAACAATAACTTTCCGAAATAGCTTTAAATTTCGAAAGTATTTCATATACTCAGCAAATTTGCGATAAATTTCCGAAAATGTGTCATGTACCTAGCAAAATGTTTACAAAATACGCCATAATGAGATGTAAGATACACCCAATTGCTGAGCAGGCCGTGGAATTGTTAAATTCATATTATCTGCCACACTTTCACTAACAGCAGCAATATGTTTGGCAGTGCGTACATTGCGATGATTTACAGGCCTAAGCACATCTGTAATGATCTCTCTTCTAATTCTTTATAATCTTGCCAATTCCTTGCACCGAAGGTCGATTATGACACTTTTATAGTAAGTTTTAACTATTTTACGCTTTCGTCGATTATTAAGCAATCCATTTTCACAAATGGCAAACCTTTATATAAATAAACAACACCTCAGATAACAGATATTTAGCAGTTGACAGCCTTGCCAGACGGCGGTTTTGCAACCACTTAATGGATAACTCTTACTTTAGCACCTTCGTCAATAAAACAGATGATGTAACTTTAGGAATTAAGATGATTGCATTACTTACAACCAGGTGTTCCTCTGAGCTATGAAATCCGTTGAATGACAAAGGGAACGAAACTCCAACTCCAACCAAGATGCTAAACTTATCAGCCTTGCTGTAAATATGCAGGTAAATATCCAGGATTATAGGATGAGATATAGGAGTGGCACGTCTCTAACGTCTCATCTTGAGCTATATACAGACATCAACATGTCTGAATATACAATCAACAAATTCGTTGATTGCGTGGTTTTGTCTTTCTTCTTGGGTGGATGGACCCAAGGACGCTGTGGACACATTGCAAACGTCTTCTGTTTATATCCCTGTCCAGTGTAAATGCTTTTACAAGAACAGAGATATTCACATAATTCTTTGGCATTCAGCTGTGTTTTGTTGTGTCGCATTGATGTAAATTAGTATACGAGTATAGTTAATTATGAGGTCTGTACTATGCATAGTTAACAAATAGATGTATTGCGTTGGGAGTAAACAAATTGCACGCCTAAGTAAACCGCAAATTCGAAAACTATGTTGTTTCCTCCTCAGTCGCCCACATGCCATAGTAGAGCAAATGCAAATATTTTTCACATTAGTATTGCGCTGTTTGGTTGAAGAAGCAAATCCTGATTTTACTCCAGTATAGCAAAACATTTGCCTGCAATGTATCACGGAAATTTTACTGTGTAGTCTACGTCTATAAAAATGAAGTAAACTTTAGTTAATTTGAGCCAGAAATCGTAAAACTCTACACATCATTTGAATGCAAATGTCTGGTGCAAGTGTCCGTGGGCAAATATGGGTTGCACAGGGGGATCCATGCAAACAAACCCGCATATTTATAGCCATGTGTACACGATGTACACATGTACATATATTATATGGACAAATCTCACTACGTACACATTTTAAATATGAAAAAAAACATCTGTTTTTGTTTGCCAAAGAAAAAATATATTCAACACAAGGTTTGGGTGGATATCGATGTTTTATGGCTCACAAGCGCAGATGGATATGTAAATTTCCACAAAGCTTACTTCCAGCGATTCGAAACGCGTTTGGGAGTTGAGAAACGCCTACATCTGACCTTTTCCAAACACTCCAAGGGACAGAGATACGCACACACCCAGGGACTCATGAATGAGTTTATTTAAAATATTCTTCGTTTTACAAAAATTCACTAGCGTAAAACTTAAGTACGAATGCCCCAGGATATCCACAATAATTTATGAAATTTACATAAAACCCATTTAGTGACTGACATAAAGTAGAAACTGCTGGTGAGGCGTACACGTTGCCCTGGCAATATCTATATTGATGCTTACATTTTTCCGCATCTCCGTCTGTTATGTAAGAATTTATGCAAATAACCGGGAATGGACTTTAAACAAAATACTCGTAAAATAAATGTTATTACCAGGTAGACATCAAAGGTTGTTCATAATATTGCAGTTGTGCTCTAAATAGTACGTGATGTTAATGCATTTATGTTGAAATATTATACAGGTTTATTCATTTTTCGGTTTCAAAAGTAATCTATAATATAAAAATGAATCGCTAAATGTGTTGGTAAGCGCATAACTCAAGAACGCCTGGACCAATTTGGCTCAAATTTTTTCTCAATTGTTCGTAATTGCCTGGAGAAGGTTTTTACGAAAGAAAATTTTGGGAAAACCCTCCGGAAAAGTCGGAAAATTGAAAAAATCGAAAATTGATTTTTTGTTTGGAATTTTGTGTGCAATTGTTCCGGAATGTCTTTTCGAATGGCAAAATAGAAAACTGTTAGTGGAAAACACGAAAAATTTCGGAAAAGCGTGAAAAATTTCAATTTGTTTCGACGAAATTATGCATTTTATCACATGATTTGATGATTTTGCGCGATATGAAAGTGGAAAATTCGTTGTGAAGCTCGGAAAATTACGAAATTTATTGCGATAAAATATGTTTTGCGTGAAATTTGGGTGGAGAAGTTAACGAGACAAATAACAGATGGCGCTCTGATGCGTTCAATGCTGAAACTGAGCGCAATTTGACAGCTACACTTTTCGCATTGTGATTTTCTATTAAACAAATGTGCTATTTTTCTTGCTGCAATTGATTCGAGTTTTGCGTATTATTACACTGAATTCGGATACTCATATATCGCGTATCACATCCATTAACGGTACGAGCAGTACGATCAATTGAAATTTAGTGCAATGTTTATCAATTCGATCATTTTTTCAGAAAATAAGTTTGCGTGTAAAAAGTGTGGTTACCTTATTGGATTGCGGGCATTTATTGCGATACATTCATTTCGTAAGTTTTTTTTTTTTGAAAAAAATTGTCTTTTTAATAGGATTAGTCAAAAAGAACTTTATTCCATTTCAGGGAGAGTTATTTGACTAATGCCACCTATTAGGCGATCAAATCGTGGACTTCGTACACGTAGTGCAATAATTAGTCAGAAAGTCCGTGATAATCAAATGCAAGAGGAACGCGCAGAACATAATGGATGGAGACGTGCCCATATTGCACAAGTTCGTGCTGCACAATCACCACCTCACATCGTTCACATCGTCGAAGGAGGAACTCATCACCAAAGTATTCCCCGGCATTGCACAAAATTATAAAAATCTCGATTGGATTAGTGAAAGGGCAATACTAGCAGCGAAGAATAAGGACGTCGATAACATGAATTTGATTATTCAAAGTCAAATCGCTGGGGAACTGCATTCGTACAAATCCGTTGACAGCGTGACCGAAGAGGATGAAGCGACAAACTATCCGACGGAATTTTTGAACTCGCTTGATGTGCCAGGAACACCGCGGCATAATTTACAGCTGAAGGTAGGATCGATCATAATCATGTTGCGGAATCTGAATCATCCGAAATTGTGCAACGATACGCGGTTGTCCATCAAGAAACTGATGAACAATGTGATTCAAGCGACGATTATCGAGGGCAAATTCAAAGAAGAAGAAGTCCTTATTCCACGAATTCCGAGAATTCCAACTGATCTTCCATTCCAATTTAAGCGGATTCAGTTCCCCATTCGATTGGCTTTTACGAAGACAATAAATAAATCGCAAGGCCAGTCGTTGGAAGTCTGGGGGATTAATTTCGAATTTCCCTGTCTTTCGCACGGTCAGCTGTACGTTGCCTGTTCGCGTGTTGGGAAACCGTCTTCGTTGTTTGTTTTTGCGCCGGAAACCAAATCGAAAAACATTGTTCATCATATCGCTCTCTACTGACTTCGATTCCACTCAAATAAATCACATTGAAATTTGAACTATCTGTGTTTTATTATTACTCGAGAGTTTATCTGAAGGCGTTAGATTGTGGCGAGTCGAAGTTCGCCGGGTCCGCTAGTGTTAAATAAAACACACATAAAGCTACCATTTCGATAAAACTTTTATTTTATTATAAGCTTGGACTCCATGCCATTACGTACGAAAAACAATGTCGTTTAAATGCCCGCCTCTGGATTGGTTGCAGCAGTGAATCCTTTCGAGGTAGTTTTCGACCACTTTTTCGCACATTTCGCATTGGTATCTTGGCGATAACTTGACGGATGTTGATTTTCAAATCCTCTAACGTTCGGGGATCATCCGCGTAAACACGATCTTTGACGTAGTCCCACAAAAAAAGTTTAATGGCGTCAAATCGCATGATGTTGGTGGCCACTTGATGTCGCCAAAACGTGAAATTACGCCTATATGGAACTTCTCATGAAATAAAGCTGAAATCGGTTGTGTTGAATCACGTTTGAATCACCACTTTTGTAGTAAGTTTTAACTATTTATGCGCATTTTTCGGTTGTTAAACGATCCATTCTCTTAAATGGCAAACTTTTCAGTAAATAAATAACACTTCAGATGATAGGTATTTAATAGCTGACAGGCTCGCTAGACCGGCGGTTTTAAAACCACTAAGTGGATAACCCTGTATTGTACAGTAATTTCTTACATAAGTTGTTATATTGATATCTTAAATTGACCAAGAAGCTGGGCGAATGTTTGCCACAGGGAATGATATAAAAGTTTGAAAAATATATTAATATGATGGTATTCGGGAACTTTGGACAGAAACACCACTTTATGCCTAAACGAATACTAGCAGCAAATGAAAATGATATTACATTCTCAAAAAAATGCGGGTAATTGTGCATTCAAAAAGACTGCTTGAAGAATTACCGAAATCTTTCGCATAGAAATTATAGAAGAATCATTGATTTTCCAATATCGATCAAGTTTTATGTGAGAGGATGTAGAGACAGTTGCTTTGCAGCCCATTTTCATTCGCAGCTTTAAGTGATGATCTGTAAATTATACCGAATTTAGTGTAACTAAATGTAAATGTGAAAGTGGGAATAGGTTGGTTAAATTAATTCTATGAGAGGTACCAGAATAGGCTTAGATATCCGACTGGTATTTTCAAATTTTATCAATACGATTAACAAGAAATGAAGTTATCATAAACCGTATTCATTCGCAGAACTAATACCATTGCCAAGAGCATGACATGTGTCAAATTTCATTACAATTTCTTAAGAAATATGGAGCTATGAATATATGGATTAAATCGGTCATCCGTATGGGAGGTAACAAAAGGGGCGAGTTGACTTGTTCACTTATTCTCAAGTTTCACTAATGCAATGGGCAAACATCTAGGCTACTGAATTCTACCAATTGGAGGTTACAGAGGAAATATTGAGCTTTTATAAAATCGAACAAATTGTACAGGAGGTATTAGAAAGGATGTGGATGGGTTAAATCCGCCATTTGTGTAGGAGGTAACAAAAAAGAACAGGGAAATACGGTCCACTTGCATTTTCAGAAATAACTTTTTGACAAACAAATTTTGACTGAAATCAGTATAACTGCTTGAAGGATATGGGGCTTTAAACACATGAGTGTAATAGGTCATTCGCATTTTGGTACCACATATCGGTATCGGTTAACCGGTCGATCTTTGCATATTTTATTTAACAGTATAAGGTTCCAAAATTCTGGTTTACGCCAATTTATATAGCAGGTACCAGAAATATCTACGATCCTAGGCTACAATTTTGAAGAGTATTAGGCCATGTCAAGATTTAAGAAGTGTTACATTTTTGGCCATATCAAATGATATTCACCTTGATTCCTCCGAGTGAATGCATAAAGAGTCTGTCTAAAATGCTGTACTGTGAATGGAATTTTGTACACCAAATCGCCGCTTACGGTTAATCGACTTTACGAAAAACATAAACAAATGAGTGTTAAAAAGCATTAAAAAGCGGCTGCGGTGAGATATTTACTTCGATCCGGTCGGCCATCAACGTCCTTATTAAAGTTAACATCGATATAGTGAAGGAAATGGTAACTCAAAATCATCATTTAAGCTTGGAAAAGATAACCTCTTAATTTTCTGCGCCCCACGAATCCATTCGAACTATTTTACACTATTGCTTGGGTATAAACTACGTTACCGTTCGACTATTTTTGAAAGACCTAAATTTAAAACTCAATCGCTTAAATGTAGATGAATTAAACTGTACTAAAATGTAGCTGGAGTAGCGACTTTGCTTCCGAACAGATGACTTCATGGGTTTAACAAGCTATTATATTATAAGTTCCTCTTCCGGTGAACAAAAATTCAACAGTATGCAGATCATGACACAAGCGAATAAATCAATTCTGGCAGTCTTTTAACGTCGTATGAATCATGAGCTGCATGATTTACATACTAACATCCATATAGTCCAGTACATAGTTTGGTCATGTTTTGGAACATATCGTTTCAAATCTAATTTATCTGAGACAAACTAACGTCTCAGATAGAATTCCCAATGGAGCCTCATGATGCAATCTTCTAAATTATCAATGCAGAATATCTCGAAATCTAACAGACATAATTTTGATGATACCTCTTATATAATAGCGGTAGATGTGACTTTCTAATATGGACATTTCCAAACTTCACAATGCGATGTCTCGAAAACTGAAGGTGTTAGAATTCTTAATAATTAAGCAGATAGATTTCAGATCTCAAATTTGTGGTAAAAAATGTTATTGACTTCTTTATATTTCCATATAGAAAACTCTCAATGAATTCTGTTAGGGAGTTTAAATAAAAAACTCGCCCCTAAAATATTTTCCAGTTGGTTTTTGCAACCAAATTTCAGTTGGTGTTAAGAAACAGAACAGTTTCAGACAATGGCATCCTAATTGCCCGCAGGGAAAACCAAGACTGGGGAAAATGCATAGTAATTAGCAGTAAATGAACATCTTATCGAACACACCAATTCAATGTACAGGGTTGTTTATGTAGTGGTTTCAAAACTGGCAGTCTGGCAAGGTTATCAGCTGTTATTTATTTAGTGAAAGGTTTGCCATTTAAGAATGCGGATCGTTTAACAATCGAAGAACGGGTAAAGTGAAAATTAAAACGTACTTCAAATGTAGGCACTTTTCGTGCATTGCGGGATGATTATGGTCGTCATAATTATTATAAAGAAATTTGAAGAGACTGCATTATAAACTGGACGATGTGTGGTTTTAAGAAGATGGTGACACAAGTCACACAACATGACCAAAGCCAAAATTTGTTGAGAAGTTTCCGGAAAGCGTAATTTTACGTTATATCTAGGTCAGTTGGCCACCAAGACCTTGCGATTTGTAACGCCGTCAGACTTTTTTTGTAGGACTACATCAAAACCGTGTTTATATTTATATATAACCTTAAAAAAAAGCGAGCATTATACAGGGTGGGCCACAAGGGTGTTGGCGGTTTAAATATTCAATTAAAAAAAAACTACGAAACATAAAAAAAATATATTTGTATTTTTAAAAAGTAGAGGCATGGGAATTTTTAAGACTTAAAAATAATGTTGTCCAAATGGCTTCCCTCGGCTGCTTGACACTCTTGGAACCGAAGTCGCAAATTTTGGAAAACTCGTTAAAAAGTTGTTCTCGGTATTTTGTTACTTTCCTGACTAATGTTCCTCTTCAACTGCTCTAAATTGGTCGGATTATTCTCGTAGACTACCGATTTGAGGTAGCCCCATAGAAAATAATCGCATGGAGAGAGATCGAGGCTACGTGGGGGCCATTCAATATCCCCCTTTTTGTTAAACCGCTCTAGCATCAAATTGACAAAGTTAAGTCGGTTATTGGAATCATCGGGTTTTAATTCTTGGACTATCTGGATCTTATAAGCCTTCAAATACAAATCACGTCTCAAAATTCGTCGTAAAGTTGTTCTTTTGACATCCAAAGACTGACTTCTCTTACGTGTTGACTGTTGCGGATTTCGCTGAACTGAAACACGAACACGCTCCACAATGTCGGCTGACATTCTGATCCATTTTCGTATCACATTGGCGCTTGGAACTTCACTTAAATCGTGTAAACCGTGTTCATGCCGATACAAACGTCGTGCAGTAATCACTGATTTATTGTTTTCATAATACGCTCGGACACAAAATGCACGCTACACTTTCGTGTACGGCTCCATGGCGACTAAATTTCCAGGAAGCGGCGCAGCGAACAACATATCCCCCCGCCACCCCGCTCCGCGCGTTACCGAGAAATTGAAGAATTAAACCGCCAACACCCTTATGGCCCACCCTGTACAAGAAAGCTTGTGTAGCCTTGAGCCTGATTGATGTCCTTTTTTGTTTCCCGGAAAATCGTATAGTTAACAAATAATCAAATAAATCTCCCGTTTGTTTAGTGCAAGTAATGGCTTGACGTAAAACGTAATTGTTGTTTTTTTTTTTTTTTTTTTGTAGAGCGTTGTTTGAAATATTCAATTGTAGCATAAGCTCATTCAAGTAGTATACGAGTACATGTTTGTAGTGGGATAATATGATAACGATCTAACCTTGAATATAGATGTCTCTGCTGCAAACAACAGAGGAAAAATGAATTTTTGCCAACGCAAGTCCGAACTCACTCAACAAAGGCAAACTGCTCGACCACGTATGTCATTTAGTTTGTGGTTGACAACCATGGAAACCAAACAGTTGCAAACGTCACATTAAAATATGAATATTTGTTTTTAAAAAATCATATGGAAGTGAAAACCAGCGAAGCCAGTAGAGATTATACATGCGAATTATATCGGGCAATCAAATTTTGATATCGACCGCTACATGATGGATGATTTGGGAGAAAGGGAAATAAATATGTCACTTCAGAACGATATGACCTATTTTGATATAATTTCATTCAGACATAGTAGAAATTTTAAGGAATAACAAGCTTAAGCTTTCTTCAGGTGTAACAGCGGCTATGGCCCATTGGGTCCAAAAGTACCTTGAGAAGAGATATTTTTTTCCGAATTTTTCATATTCAATACTCAAATCACAACCACAAAAAATATTCGCTTATAAAAAACATATTTGTTAAGTTTGAGAACCAGTTACACGTAAACGACAAAAATACAAATGTGTATACAAATGTGAATAGTGGTGGTGGTCCTGACACTTTAATAGTCACTTTTCGTCTCGTCGACACCTTTCTGGTTATTATAACTTCACCCGGGAGATGGAAGGTGTTTAACGTGGTAAGACTGTGATGGATGAATTTCCAGTTCACTTGTGGACGTAATCCAAAACCTTGTGCAAAAAACAAGAGATTAATATGGTTGGCTCGTCTCTTCAACTTCGGACCAATGTTTGCGTTGCAGTATTAGTTCAGGTATCTGGTTCAGGTATCTGTTACTTTTCTGCACAGAGGTTTATATCTGACGATAGATATGTTTAGGACCAAACTTAAATAGCAAGTCCTGACGATACGTTTGTTGAGGACCAAACCCGAATAACAAGTCAATTTTAATATATTTTTTAAACAAGATGGAGCGAGGTGGCTTTTATCAGTGGTAGCCGTTACTCGTTAAAAACTTATATATTGCAGTCTGAGTGAAAACTCAGACAATGTTCAAACCGATTCGAACATTACGAAAGCGGTTGCCAAACCATTGAAAATGGTTTGGTCGTAAGGGGAAACCCAAACGTTTAGAGCTAAACAGAAGGTATATATCATTTTGATATGAAAGGTGCGTGATGCCAAACTTTTGATCAACAATTAGACTGCTCGAAGTAAGTAATTACTGGTAAAAAGTTAGTCTCCAGAGAAGCTTATGAAAATCGAAAGTCGCAGTTTTTTCCCAACAGAGACGTGGGTTCCTACGAGAGAGACATAATGGAATTACCTACCAATATGACAACTAGCTATCAAACGAAAAAATACTTGACCTAAATCGGGTCTTTCAACCTATGCTGAACAAAGCCTTCAATGTCTTGCAAAAATAATGGATTTCTGTTCCTTAAGTCAACATCAATTAAAAACACTCGTGATCGAATCACAATGAACCACACAGACAGGGTTAAGTAAATCCACAAAATTACATTGGATGATCGTCGGCTGAAGTTACGTGAGCTAGCTAAAATTATAGACATTTTAAAAAGTTCTATGTATCGTTTATTGACCAAAGGTTTGGAGATGAGAGTCGTGAAGATTTTTCAGTAGAATGTTTGGCGATGTTTCACTACAATAAAGCTGCATTTTTGCATCGATAGTCATTGATGAGACAGGAGTTCTCTAGTTCACATCTGAGACAAAGGAGCAGTCAAAGCAGTGAACTTGTATGGGAGAATCGTATCCGAAAACGGTTCCATTTACAGGTGAGATCATGTTTTCTTTTTATTGATTAATTTCAGAAAGGTAAAAAGTGATGAAATTATAGACAAAAGTACGCATTTGCCGAAAAAGAAAGTGTTGTTTCATCAAAACAATGCCCCAGCTCACAAATCCACTATTGCGATGGTCAAAATTAATGAATTAAAGTTCGAATTACCCTTTTCCTTCGGATTATTTTTTATTTCCAAACTTGAAAAAATGGCTCGGTGGTGAAAGATTTGTTAACAATCAAGAAGTGGAGTTTGCGGTTGATGACTATTTTTAACAGTTTTTATTACAAACAAGGTATAGAAGGTATTGAATATCGCTGGAAAAAGTGTATCGAAATAAAAGTAGATATGTTGGAAAATGAAGAAAATGTTTCACAATTTTTTTCTGCCTCCTTTGTTTGGTTGGTTAGTTTTGGGGTTGCCTTTGTATAATTACCATATTTACCGATATCATGCAAAATTTCCCAATGCTTGACATACTTTTTCGCAAATGTTCTGAATATATCAGCGTCTCAGAATATCAGTTCTATATTATATTATTTACAAATATAAATTACAATGGAGTCTTCCATATATTTATGATAGGTAAGGTATAACCTGCTATTCACGAAGATCTCTCCACTATCTCTAATCCTTTGGGGTTTAATCTCTGGTTTTCTCTTCCTACCTAAATCCTAACACAATTTCTCGTTGTACGAGAGATTGTAAGTATGTAAGGCTATATTCAAATTCTAGAGCTAACCCGCTTCCGCAAAATAGGTGAAATCTGTCTTTACAAGAGATACAATCCACATCATAACAACCACAACTTCGCTGAAGATCGATTGGAATCCACGTCAATCGCTATCATCAAACTCTGTCTAAACGCAAACACCAATCGACCCTTCCCCCCTTAGTGCAAACGCTACCGTTTGTTCAGAGGCTAAAGCTCCAAAAGAATAGTGCGATGAAAATTTCGTTGGAAGGACCAAGCTTTCGATGTATCGTCAACAATTGATATGTCAAACAGGGTATGAAAGGTATAAGATCGAGCCGTTTTTGATTATTTTCTACATGCGGAATGTAATAGTTAGAAATGATTGATCGATACCTAAGTAAATTACAGTGCACAAAACTCTTGTCAAGGGATTCATAAAATATTCTACAATCCGCATGGGAAATCTGGCATTTTGTGGCAACCAAAAAAAACGATGTTGGAGCACATCCGAAGGAGCGACAGAGAAAAAACGGTTAAGGATTTATGTGTGTACCTATTACTGCATTCAGAACGTACAATTAGGGTATTCAGCTAGATAAATAATAAGAAATTAATAAAAGATATTGAACTTTATATTATTTTGACCTGACCTGTATTTATAAAAAATCTTATAAATTGCTTGATTATTTTAAATATAAGTAAAAATTTCAAAAAAAAAAAAAAAAAAAAATATTTGAATGGTTTTAATTGTCAATAATTTTTCCGCTACATATAATAAATACTTATATTATGAAATTTAGATTTCTGAGCAAATATATTGTACATATGTTATTTTTTCATAATTGTCTATGAAACTTCTCAAAACTTTCTAGCTTCATCAGGTTACCCCCTGTAATTCTTTTTTTTCCCTGTAATTCTTCATTCGTAGACTGCAATAACTAAATTTTTGTCAATTTTACTGGTTTATGCTGTGTCGCAGAACCCGAAAAAATCGACTAATTAATAACGTCTTTTCTGCCATCTTCCTACGTTTATACCCCTTATTTAGTTAAATTTGGTACATGCGGTACATTTGCCAAAATATTGTCTTAGAACGCATGAGTTTGATATTTTTTCCGAAATTTAACTTTTCGCCTGTTAAGTCTAATTAGTAGGCTGCCGTGGCCTAGGTTTTTATTAATTTCATTCATTTATAAACCTCTGTGTAATTCGGGGAAAATAGTCAAAGTAACTACGCAGCCACTCAAATGACCGACATGTCTTTTAAAGTTGTGAATTCAGCCAAATTTGCAAGCCAAACCAGGTTCTGAGAATAGAAATTGGCACATTACCCTAATTCGTGGTTTGACGGTACTTAAATTTTTATCATTTGAACTGCATTATAATGCATAATTTTAAAAAAATCGAGAGCATAATCATGACCTCCTTGGTAAATCCGGTAAATAAAGTGCAGTATAATTTAACATTATTAGTTCCGCTTTAATAATCCAAATAGACTGCATTACCACGCCCATTGGATACCAGAAATATAAAGTAGTCAATTTAATAAAAATCGATATAGCAACCGCCTCCCTTTTGGGAACTTTATTCGGTTCAAGATCTTTTAGCTATTAGCAATTATTATTATTCAAAAACCTGCGATATTGCTTGTAATGGCAGCTGCCTGGCCGAATTGCTATTTAAGTTCTTGCCAAAATACCATCATTAGCATCCTTAGCTGGTTGCGCTGTTTCTTGAATATCATAGCAAACTTAAGGATCCATAACTTCACAAACAATTAAGAAATTTTGGGTCACTGGTACGGAAATGTTCCCAACCAACAGTCAAATATAAGTTGTAGATGCATCTGTAATTTCTAAGCGGAAAACATCAGAAAGTTGATGTAGTTTAATTCTTAGTATTTTTTTGGTAGCAACAAAGCGATTTATTATGCCTCTTCCGACGCCCCTCACGCTTCTGTACCAATGCAAAAGAACGTTGGTTGAAGAAATATCTCAGTTAGTTCATCGGGCTGAAATATCTGTACTTTTCTTTTTATTATACATATTTCACGTAAGATGTTTAATTCAAACTGAAAAGTAACTTCGCGATCTATTACATTATATTTTTATATTTAGGTAGAATATTTGACTGACTTTGTCCAATAACTGGGTGTATTTATATTTAATCGATACTACTTTGTGTAGCAAATTCATCTATTTCCGGTCGCTCCCTGGAAGAAAGTACAACAATGTGCGGCAACGAATCGATTCGTTACTGTCATTACGTATACTCACGACCAATGTTGTCGGAATTTTTGTGGATTCGCTGCCAATATCGCCCAAATTACCCCAAATATCGCCAAAATATGTAATCATGTTATGTTATTTAAAAAACATAGTTTTTTACATCAGTACGAAATTGATCTGTAGCATTGATTTACTATGTGAAGTTTCGTATTGACATCGGGTGGTTTTAAATATTTATTAAAGGTTTAATCATCGAATTTTCATAGCAAAAACGTTGTTCAAACATTCAGTAAATTATTATGAATAGACCTATTATCCATATCAATTTTATTAATTAAAACAAAAGTATTAAATTTTGAGACAATTCCATTTGAATGACTTACATACTACACTAAATACTAAAATTAATGCTTTGAAGTCACAACGTTTGGCGACAAATCGTCAAATCTGACAATGCTTCTTACAGGTCCTGCCTCCATTTTTTCTGCATTATGTGTAGAGTTTGTTTCATTTGGTCATATGTTATCCGATAATGAAAACTGGGTTTCGATTTTTCGAATTGTACATTCGATAGTTTTCTTTCAAGACCCCAGAACTGGGACTGGATAAGCTAACCATGAACGTTCTGGTGTTTCTCACACGAAATGGCGGATTCAATCAATAATACCTTTTCGACTATAACTCAGCATTCATAAGTTACTTTAACTTAAAACTGAGACAGTCTTGAAACACTGTGGAGAGAAACTTAGCGGGTATAATTTTTGTACCTTCAACTTAAAACCCAAATAACGATTTTCTACAATACCGGTTTATAGCAAAAGAAGTGTTAGAGAAAATGAAACCAAATTCCCTATAAGAAAAAAAGTTGTAAAATGCAGTGGAACAGTAAACAAGCAAAAGCAATAAAATTTGAGTGAGAGTATTGAGTGATGTTCGTCTATCTGTAGCCGGAGATTGCAAATAAGCTTTATTGGGGCACTTCCCATATAAATTGTTCGATTTCCCGAAATTAGATTTTTCCCCCGTTACTCCTGATTCACTGACTGCAGTAACTGATGTTTTTGGATAGTGTACTGGTTCATAATTCTTGATACAAATTGAAAAAAAAAAAAATCGAATGATTATCCAACCAAGCCCTTTCTGGCATCGCCTAGGTTCACATTTTTCAGGTAGTTCTACTAAACTTAGTCCAATTTAATACATGAATGAAGGATCTCAGAGTGAAAACGGAATATGTTGCCCCACCCACTCACGAACAATTTGATCCATTTTCCGAAATTCAATCTTTCCCTTGTAATTTCTATTTGAAAGACCGCTCATTCTAGTATCTTCCATACAAATGACAAAATCAACGCGCATGATCCTAGCTCCATATCTTTCAATAAGTTGCACTTATTTCAGTCAAATCTAAGAAAGAAAATGGAGGGCATTGCCAAACATATTCTGGTACAAATAAACCGATTTATCGAATTGTATTGCTTTAAAAGGCAACTGAAAACCTGGCCCTGTCTGGTATTTCTTACACAAATTACCTAAATTACTCTATGTAT
Organism: Philornis downsi; assembly: GCA_019455685.1. Classification (NCBI taxonomy): domain Eukaryota; kingdom Metazoa; phylum Arthropoda; class Insecta; order Diptera; family Muscidae; genus Philornis; species Philornis downsi. The sequence continues at coordinate 1,599,682 of JAHXMU010000655.1, read as the reverse complement.
TTTAAGATTCAAATTTTTCATTTGATTGCACTAACACCAGTGTAATTTAGCAAGGATAATGCATTTAATAAGCTTAATTCTGCGTATGAAAATGAGCTGTATTACCACATCCTTTAGGGTACTACACATATAAGTTTGTCAATTTAATAGAAAAAAGAAACAGGCGTCTTTTTATAATTAAATCTAGTGATGTACCGCGCTGTTTTGACCGACCGCACAAAATACAAAAGGACATTGGGTGAAGGTACGCGTATGTCAGTTCATCCGATTGGATTTGGATGACTTTCTTTTCCACCGTAACAGAAATATTTCCGTATACAGGTTCATTATTTACTGTCCACTAAGAGCATTTTATTAAATCAACACAGCGGATTAAGATTTTTAAAGTTGTCAGAATTAAAGTCTACACATTAATTCCAATCAGCTGAACTGATTTACTCATCGGCCTTTTGCGGATATTGGACCGAATTGTGTTGCAATTTTTCATTAATAAAACATCAATATAGCAACATCCTTGTAGAGATGTTTACATTTTCATTTTGTATATGTATTCATGTATAAAGTGAAGTAAAATATTCGAAGGCGAAATAAATATGACTGTTTGGTCAAAATGCTATACGACTATAATAAGGTTTCGTAGGCAGTTTGTGTGTCACTTAAACAATACTGCAGATAGTGAATTGCTTGGGAAGCCCAAACGAAACGTGATCCTATAAATTCTTGGAACTACTGTCCACAAGTAAAGGAACGGGAGCTGGTTTAAAATTATATTTGAAACCTTACGACAAGTGGGTGGATAATAAATATTACGGTTACTGTTTTTCCTCATTCTAGTTTAAAGCTTAGGAAAAGACTGCTACGTGCAAGAGCGAAATTAAAAGGTTGTGTCAAAAGCAAGTCGAAACGGATAAGAATACACTTGGAGCCTTGACTCCGTGAAGAATGTAGTTAGAATATTCGTTTCAAGGTAGTAGAGAAGGTTAGGAAAAATCAGGCTCTATATGGGACTTGAACACTTACAAGGGATTTTGTGTGAAAGACAGAGGAAAAAGGATTTGTAATTTGCTGGTTTTAATCAAAAGACCACCGCGCTGGCTGAATTTCCAACTTGGTGTAACAAAATAAGGTTTTTCGCAAGTTTGGTTGAAGTGGTCTTTACACTAACAAACAGTTTTACAACTTACGCCAAACACTTATAAATGTTGAGATTTGAAGTCAAATTCAATGTGATGCAATGTAGTTAAATGTAATTTAATGCAATTCAACGTAATCTAATGTCATTCAATGTAGCTTAATATAATTCAACATATTACAATTTAGTGAAGTTTATGAAGCTTTATAGATTAATTATACAGAAGAGTTTAAATGGGTTCAGCAAAAGTAATGCGCAATTCCCCAATAGTAAACGCAATTCAATATCTCAAGCTAAGTAGAAATAGGAAGTTGACAAATCCATCATTTTTTATGATCATCCCGCCCAAATCTAATCTAAGACTATGACTGTTCAGTGCTCTCAAAGATATTGAAAATATAGTAGATTAATTCCGCGAAAATAATATGATTGCCGATAAATTGGCTGTGGTACGATTATCCAGCTCAGTTTTAGTACTGCGACGAGATAAAATTATAAGTCGCAAAGTTTGAGTGCACTCTTCCTCATCTATTAAATTACAGTCATCTAAAAAGTAAATATTATAATATCTTCAGCCAAAGGAATACAATATTTCATGAAACAGATGAGCTTTGTTCGTCTATTTGCCTGGCAAAATAGCCCCATAGTAGGTACGAAAATCGCCTTTAATATGTATTAACTTTTGTACAGCTTAACAACTTACCAAATCATAGCCTAGGGTTGTAAACGGACCATACCAACTCCTCCCTTCTATATGATAGGTATTAGAAGGGGAGGGGCAATGTAGTTCGATTGCTAAGTTGATCAAAAGTATGATGTGTGCGAAATTATATTGAATTCCGTATTACTACTTGAAAGATATAAAATTAGCAACATTTAAACCACAAATATACTTAGATCCATATCGATAATTTGTATGGAAGGTACAAGGAGGTGGCATTCTTAATTGGTCTCTTCTTTCAAATTGTAGACAAATACAATGGACAAAAATTAGGAGTTTCGTGGAAAAAATTAAATTTCAGAATATCGGTGAATTTATATGGAAGGTGCTAGAAGGAGCAGTTGAGACTGAAATTGCTTTCTTCTAGATGTCACATTTTTGCCGTATCAAATGATATAAACGTATGACAAAAATGTAACACCCAGCAGGAAGCATTTAAAGTGCCAAGCATAATTTGACTAAATGCTGTTCCAGACTTTCTCAATCGATTAAACCATATTCAAAGGGTGGCTGGTTTGTAGTCGCATAACTGTCGTAAATCTTTATGAAACTTCTTAAGACTTGACATAGGCCAATATCATATTTTACTATATCATAACTAGGGAGGGACATATTCAACCACGCCTTTTGGCACTTCCAATACAAACTGACTGATTTCTCCGAAATTGATTTTTTTACTAACTTATAACATGTGTTAGTTATTCCTAATTTCTAATTTGATACATATTAAGTAGAACCGGACCTGGGAATGGAAATGGAGCCAAGAAATGCACAAATGACAACAGATCAATTGTTCCCTGAGATTTGTAATTGGTTCATCACAATAGCTTAAATGTTTCTTCATTCAGCCAAATATCGCGTACATCATGTATTTGATAAACTTAGTTCTGATAATGAGAATGGTCAGCGCGGTCACTTTTCTTCTGGTACATCCCGTACAAAATTGAGTGATTTATCAAAATTTAATTTTCCCTTGCAATCCCTACTTCCTCGACTGCAATAAGAGTCAATTGTATTGCATTACAATTTTTGGCAATATTTGAACAAATCAACGGATAATCACACGTGTTCTGGTGACTTCTATAAAAATGTTCAATTTAGGCCAATATTGATTCACATGAGCCATTCAATTACCCTAAATTTAGTATAACTTAGTACGCGTATGAAAATAAATTGCATCATCACGCCTCTAGGGTGCAGCAAATATGTATGTTGGCCGATTTAGCAGAAGTCAGTTGCTCTTTTATAATTCCTGAATGAACGCCTTCATAATATTATAAATCTGCTCTTTTTATTCTGTATTATCTCTGGTAACAACCAATAGATTTGTCACTCCCATTCTAGCACCCCGCATACTTTTGCACCAGGCACAAAAGGACTTAGGGTGAAGATGTATACGTAAGTTAGTTCACCTGTACTGTACTGGTTTTCGTATCTGTTATAGTTTTCGAAATCCGAAATATAAACAAAAGTTAGTCTTATTATGATAATTTGTAAAAGATAGCTTTGACGCTAAATAATAATTCCCGGTGTGCTGGCATTTCCTATATAGTATACAAATATTATAAAATCGAGAAATGTCATTTTTTACTTTAGTACTTAATTGTTTATATATGTATAGCATTAACAAAAGCTAATTACCAGGTTGTAAAAATCAAATTTGTCCCCATTTTAAATACATCATTTCCAAAAATCAAACACAGACGTCACTACGGTAATTAGGCATTTTTTTATCACCATATCCAAAATGTATGAAACTAGTTGACAACGTTTAGCACAGCAACTATGGCTAGTTGACATTAAGGCATATAAGTATATCAGCAAAATAAATCTTTTTCATTTTCTTTGCGCAATATCTCACTGCTGCGGATTACTACAAATTCGCCCACGATTCCATGCAAAAAAAACTATTCGGTTCCCCAGTATCATTATTAAATTCTGAACGCGTGTCAAACATATGAAAATAGTTATGTCAAGACAGACTATAAAATGCCTCATACCAGTGAATCCTAGCAGACGATTATGAAATATAAAAAAAAACACATTTAAGTAACTCCGATCAAACTTATATTTGTCCGATCCATATCACTAATATCGGCAGTTATAATAACAAGTTACAGAAGTATTTTTTACTCCGTAACATAACTTCAGCTAATTGAGATCAATTGAGACTGTTTCTAAGAACAGAATCAGCAATTTTTATTTATTTATTTTTTTTTTTTTTTGTTTTTGTTTGCCCTTCAATGTTGGCTGACTGGTTGAATCTGATCCATACTGAAGTAACGGAAAGTAATAGTGGGCAGATCTTTGTTCAGATTTTGCTAGGCTTTACCAGCTAGGGTAGAGTGGTAGATGAAATATAGAATGAATTGATATGTTTTGATTAGTGATGGCATTTAAGCCGATTCTACGGTTAAAGAATTGTTAACATGGAAAAAGTAGCAGATGTACTCAAGTTGTTTATTTTATAAATGAAATGTCTTTAGAAAAACAAAGACTAAACTAATTTAATGACTAATTAGAGCACTTTGTAGTTTTCTTTCTGGTCTAAAGCGTCTGAATAATGATCATAATCAGTTTTTGGCACAATTGCTGGTTCCAATTAGCTCCAAACAAGCAAAGAAGGAAATGGGTATGTCTAGGCTAGCAAATAGTTGAAATTGTTAATGTAAAGCACAAACATGCAGAAAGTAATGATATTTTTTTCATGGATATTAAAATTTTTGCCACATTCTTTTTTTTATCGACCCGAACTCCCACTCCTACTCAAGGAAATATTGCCAAACTCCGCCCCCAAAATTTGATTCCACTGTGGTAATTCTCACTCGATTTTATCAAAGTAATCGCTAGTAAACTATGTCAAAACTAAAATTATATAATATATTTCAACATTTGGTGAAACCGGTTCACAACTACGACCTGCCGTTACATTGAATCCAGAAGTAATTCTGAATCGATCCGTATAAATTTTATTACTCCTATATTTATTGTTGATACTCTCTGCGCCACTGAATCAATACACATATAGTCGAACTTGAAAAAGTGGAACACAGTACACTTCATAAATAAATTTTTTCAGGACCCTTCCACTTGGAGGCAAAAAAAATCTTAGTTGAATTTTAAAACTCCTCTAGGTGAACATAGTTTTGTCAACATTAACCCTACGAGTTATAAGTGAAATTAAGTTTTTTTTTTTGAAAGACAATCCTTCTCAAATGCGAAAGGCCACTTAAGTGAAACATTTATTTAATAACCTCTAAGAGTGGAAACTAGAATGAGTGAAACCCCCTTATAAGGGGAATGAAAAACTCGGCTTCTTGAAGATTTCAATTATCCTTGTGTAGATTAGGCTATAAAGACCCCGTGCGGAAATTTCAGACAGATGAAGTGACATACGTACTATACGTTCAAGTATTGTGCTTTTAGTCTAAAAATTTTACGTTTTTGTTTGTCCCTGCACTTGTTTTGAATGCTTTTTATCATAATTTTTTTTTCAAATTTTCGGAATGTTCCAAATTTTAATCTGCAAATTGCATAAATTTTTGGCTTAAATCTAGTTTAAATAATACGGCAAAAACGGCATAGAACAGGTAAATCTAAGAAAAGAAGAGTAAAATAAAAAATTGGCGGCGACGTATAGCTACCGAGTTACGAGATGTTGAAGTTCAGAAATGGGCCTGAATGGATCCAACATAATCCCATAAGTGTGGGTACTTCAGGATTTCAAATGCCATTCTCTTTTTAAATTTTAAATCACAATCAATTTTCTGTTAAAAAATATTAAATTTGGGTTCAAATTTGCTTTTTGAATCAGATAAATTTTTTTGGTCAAAAAGTTAATTTTTTATCAACAAATTCAAAAGTTATTCAAAAATAATTTTGTGTAAAAAAATTAAAAATTATTTAAAATAAAAATTTAAATTTAAATTTAATTATTTTTTTAACAGAAAAATTAAAAATAATATATATTTAAAAACGAAAATGAAAAATGATTTTAAAAAAACCGTGCGATTTACACGTATGCTGAGGAAACGAATTTTTTTTAAACAATTTTTGATCTAATCTAATTGATTGATCTAACTGAAAACAAAAGAGGAAAAAATAGTACATTCGAAACCCTGAAAAAATGTTCTTTCATTGGAGTACCCATACATTTGGGATAATGTTTGGTCCAATCGAGCCAATTTTTAAACTTTGTTGGAAAATAGGAGCTGCCGCCAGCTTTCTTATTTTATTTTTTTTTTCTTACAAAAAAACAATTTTTCTTTTGGTGTGTTGTGCTAAACTAGATTTGTTCTTATTTTTTCTGTTGAAAACAATAAATAAAAACTTATATCTGGATTTGTCTTGGATTTCCGGAATCACTACTTCAGATGAATTTCTTTAGAGTCCGTTTAGGGATTTGTCATATAATTTTAAACAAATTAGTAGCTGGCCTTGGAAAAACTATTAAATTTTTAAACAAATGAATACAAATTATTTTTTGTAAATTTTATCAAAACAGCTGTCGTTTCAATTTTATTTCTTATATAATTGAAAGAAATATTAATTTTTCCAACATGAATTTTTTATTTAGCAATAAGTTTTTATTTGGAAAACGTTCAGTTTTGCAACAATACATTTAGTGAATGACATAGTTTGCGTGGGATTTTCCTGAATTGGGATCTTATATTTTATTCGTAAAAGTTAATAATTTGAAAGTTTGAATTTGCATTTCATTAATTATTCCTCATGTTTCTCCGTATTTTGGCATCGCAGGATTAGAACTAGGAAGAACAGTTTATTACGACCAGAATTTTCCTTAAGTTAGCAACGGTCACTTAATTTAAATTTAGTTTTTTTTTTCAGTAATTTTTTAACTTTTTTATCTGATTTTTTGTTGTTGAGCTTAGAGATTGTTGCGGCGATCGTTACGCAAGCAATGTGGTTCTCACAATTTATTTTTACACTCACTACAGTTTAATGACGATTCCGAACGTCGCAGTTTCAGAAGCACTTACAAGATTTGGCGGTTACTGGGCTACTCGAAGTGTTAGTCAGACAGATCTAGATGACCGCCGCTCAAATAATAATAGGTGACTGTATGCGGTGTTGAACCCAGAATCATGCGAACGATAGTTGCGTGTAGTAACCATCGCGCCACGGTCGGTTATGGTATCAGAATTATGGTGGTTTTAATTCGATCATGGCGGAATTTCTGACATTAAAGCAATTTATCTTTGCGTTTACAAAAAATCTTAACAAATTTGACTTCAAGTGTAAAAATATCTAATCACTTAGATCATTAGCATCTACTTTACCATTAAGAAATTTGTAGAAATGTATGCTATTAATCATGCAGAAATCTAGACGTCATCTAGAGATGTCTAAATATTTCTAGAATAACAAGAATATTAAATTGTTAGGCATCTAGAAGATCTATAATTTTGATTAGGTTCTTAAATATTTAGAACAAAATTCTCCAAATTAGTCAGAATATTTTTGTTCTAAATTTATAACTACATTCAAATAAAAATTTTTGGACTAGGGAGAAATATGTTAAAAATACGTAGAAGTTTCTTATTTCTTATTCCAATAAACATTTTTGGTCTGGTCCAATCCAATCGTGCATTTCTATACCAACATATACAGACATTTATTTGATCTCGATACGTCCCACAAAATTTCTCTTAATACGTATTCGTAAACAATGATGATATGTTGAAAACTCAAGATATTCTTATCAAAACGTAAAAACTTAATAAAATGTCCCAGTAAATTCAAATTAATTTGCAGGCATTATCAAAAAATTGACTAGAAAATTTGAATTTTATTGCTTAGAATATAAAAATTTAAAAAATTATCATGTTTAAAATATATCATATTAATATTTTGAAGTTTTTATGTTTTTTAATGTATCCGGTACTATTTAGAACAAATCGAGAAATTCATAATAAATTGAAGGTAAGCAATATATTTATGTAACAATATATTATCACGTGGTAATTTCTTGAAAATTCTAATGAGATCCATAAATTATAAAGTTAATGAATAATCAGAACATCAAAAATCAGAAATATAATGTAAATAAATTTCGCAACCATCTTTCCAGAGGTTTTAAAAACGATACAATTTACAATTTTTCCTTAACAAATATTTTTCCTTACAAATTTTTTTCATGCTTTCTCAAATGGGATCGAGATGTGACAGCCTAAGTTGTTGGGTAATGTATTTTAATTATTTCTTCTCAAAAATGTCTCCTTATTGCAAAACCAAAAAAAAAAAAAAAAAAAAAAAAAATGAGTGTAATTAACGTTTAGAGGGGCGTGGAAAGTTGCTCGGTCCTTATCAAAATTCCCTTAAATGACACACTATTTATTAAAAAATAGCTGAATTATAACTTAATAGAACCATTCGCTTAGAAATTATGGAGAACCAGTGCTTTTTGTCAAATCGATCAATTTTTATAGGTTGCAAATTAAGGGCGTGCAAATATAGTTTATTTCCATTTACAGAATTATTTTTACTATATGCCAAATGCGTGACAAATTGTTCTGAATGTAGAGCAATTTATCCATTTAGTGGTTTCAAAACCGCCGGTCTGGCAAGGCTGTTAAATACCTATCATCTGAAGTGTTATTTGTTTAACGAACGCCATTGGGCCATTTACGAACATGGCTCGTTTTACAACCGAAGAACGAGTAAAAACAGTTAAAACTTACTACAAAAGTGATGATTTAAACGTGAGCAATTTTCGTGCATTACGGGCTGATTATGGTTATAATAATCGATTTACAGTGCAAGGAATTAGCAAGATTATGAAAAAATTTGAAGAGACTGGAAGCGTTACAGATGTGGTCAGGCCTTTGCATCAGCACAATGCCGAAAATATCGCTTCTGTTAGGGAAAGTGCAGCGTATAATCCGAATTTGTCGATTCCGCGGCGTTCTCATCTTACGGCTCATTACAGCGTATCTTGCATTCGGATTTGCACCTCCATTCATTAAGAGCCCAACTTTACAGAGACAATTAAAACCGGCTGACCATTGATAACGCTGCTTCAATGCTGATTTTTTTAACAAAATTTTCTTCAGCGCTGAAATTCATTTCTTACCCAGTGCTTACGTCAACAAACAAAATTGTCCCATATAGGTCTCGGAGAACCCAGAAGTGATTATGGTCTGGAGGTGCCATTGGGTCGTATTTTTCTGAAAACTATCTCAAAAGGATCCACTGCTGTAACCAATCCAGAGGCGGGCGTTTAAATGACATTATATTTGTTTAACTTTATTTGAAAACTAAAAATGTATAATCCCGTATGTGGGGTAAATGAAGAGATACTATAGAGCAATTGGTTATGAGGGCAATTTTGCCCAATCCTACATATCATTAGAATACAAAGCAATTGAAAAAATTGACTCCAGTCTATGAATTTGGTATTACGGAGGAAAAAAAGTATCGATAAATTGATCAAATGGCGGTAGTAGATGGGGTTTTGCAGTTCTTTTGTATTCTCAGAACCATATAGTGACCGTACAATGGTCACTGTATGGGCGGTACCAGAAGGAGCCGGGTTGTAAAGGGTGGCGCATAAGTAACGTTAACGGCGACTATATTGAATGCGTTTTTGTGCATCTTTTGGTTTTAACTCGTGAACTAATTGCATCTTATATGGGAAAAGATGTAACATATGTAAAATTATTTGCAAAGACCGCCTAGACATCTCTAAGTCGTCGCCTGGTGGAAGTTTCGGGGTTTTCTTCAATACTTGGCAATGATGACACTCACAATGGTCACTACTGCAGCCTGCCAATTAAAAGTTTTAGAGAAAATACTGAATTTCGAAAAATTTGGTCAATATTAGTGGGTGGTAGCAGAAGAGACGTGACGATGATGCCAATTTTTGTCTCAAACAGGTGTCTGCAAACACTTAGCGAGTTCCAAATTCGATAAAATTTAACGCACCAGAATAGAAAATATGCATCTAAGAATATAATTCGATCATTCATATGAAAGGTACTAGAAGGAGCGTGGAAATTAGAGGAGAAAGTTGAAATTTTCAACCATTCAGAGAATGGTTAATTGGTATGCGAGGTGCCAGAAAATTCACCTGCTGCTATTAGACTGTCCAGAAGGACACTCAGTTGCATTAAAAAGTCATGAAGCATATTTGATTAAAAGATGTTTGGAACTTTAAAAGTATCCTTCCGGATGATACAGTTGTTGCCATCAAAAATGATAATAAAACTGTAGTCTGATCATTTAAAAATCAAATTAAATACATTTTCTTGTAAGTTACGAAAAGAAAATTCTGCAATAAAAAATATGATTCTTGAGGCAAACAGCTTTGAAATATCATAATAAATTTATGTGGGAAAATTGATCCTTCAATCTCATTTGGTTTATATAACACCATGCTAAAAATAACTTATTATTTGTAAAAGTACTAAGACTGATTTCTATAGAATTTTAAAATTAAAGTCCTTAATATTTTAAAATGAAAAATTTTTATAATTCATGCTTTATAAATATATATATATATATGTATATATATATTATAGAACACATGTTTTAAACTTCAAGGCACATGTTGTTTAGTATTCTTATTAAGGCCATCAAAAACAAACGGTCTCAATAAAAAACAAAAACAAATGGTGACAAAATTGGTCACCGTTATGTAATTCAATATTTCAATTTGAAAGGTCTCAGTCCAACCAATATTAAAGCCGAGCTAGATTCTACTCTGGGAAAGTCTGGCTCCTCGCTTACGACTGTAAAATATTGGGTAGCAGGATTTAAACGAGGCCGTCCACGTCAAACATGGTTAAGGAAATACGTAAAATGACATTGGATGATCGTCAGCTAAAGGTGCGTGAGCTAGCTGAAATGATAGGCAATTCAAAATTTGTATACGAGGTGTGATCAAAAAATAACCGTTATTTTAAATTTTTTCATAAGGTATTTATTTATTCATGAATAACTATCTTGTCCCCTTCAAAGTAATCCCCTTAGATATAATACACTTATGCCAGCGTTTTTTCCAATCCTCGAAACACCTGTTTCGGTTTTTCTTTTATGTCCTCAATTGTAGCAAAACGCTTTCCTTTCATCGGTATCTTCAGTTTTGGGAAGAGGAAAAAGTCAACGGAGGCCAAGTCCGGTGAATACGGTGGTTGAGGCATGCTTGCGGTTTTGTTTTTTGCCAAAAACTCACGCGCAAAATCCATGATTCATTTTTTCACAATTCTGTGTATTTCTGACGAATTGCTTCGCGCAAACGACGCATAATTTCAAGGTAGTATTCCATATTGACCGCACGACCTTGTGGCAAGAAACATCCGTAGAACTTGCTTGGCATGAGCCGAATGACCATTATCCAAAACCATTTTCTTAACTGCTTCAATGTTTCATCAGTTGTTGACGTGCTCGGGCGACCAGGACGAGCATCGTCATTGACATCTTCTCGGCCTTCCTTAAACCGGTTATACCACGGTTGTGTTCTGCTCATAGTAGACTCGCCAAACGCCACAGTCAACATTTTAAATGTCCTTGCACATTTAATTTCATTTTTTACACAAAACTTAATAAAAGAGTACACCAAATCACGACTAAACTTTTTATCTGTCAAAAACGAACTGACAATCTAAAATGGCTGATATTGTCAATATATATGTATAACAGACATGTGTACTAACATAACAGAAAAAAAATGCGAAAATCGAACATACGTAACTCACGAAACTTGAAAATAACGGTTATATTTTTTGCTCACACCTCAACGTACATCGCGTATTGACCGAAGATTTTAAGATGAGAAAGGTGTGCACAAGATGGGCACCGAATTTTTGCGTCTATTTATAACCATTGACAGGACATGGGTCCACCAAAGAAGCAGTTAAAGCAATGGACTGGAATGTGAGAATCGTGTCTAAAGAAGGCGAAGACGGTTCCGTCTACGGTCAAGATCATACTTTGCTTTTTGGAATACGCATGAGATCATTTTTATTGATTATCTTCAGAAAGGAAAAACGAAAAAAGGAAAACATCAACGGCAGATATTATGCTAATTTATTGCAGCGTTTGAAATAAATCATCACTTAAAATAATGGAAAAAGACCGTATTTTGCGAAAAAGAAAGTGTTGTTTCATCAAGACAATGTTCTAGTTCACACATCCGCTACTGCGATGGCCAAAATTAAAGAACTAAAGTTCGAATTGCATCATCAAATTTAGCTCCCTCGGACTATTTCCAAACTTGAACAAATGGATCGGTGGTAAAAGATTTGCCAACAATTAAAAGGTGGGGTCTGCAGTTGATGGCTATTTTAAGTAGTTTTACAGTTCTTAAACAGGGTATAGAAGCTATTGAATATCGCTGGAAAAAGTGTATCGAGCTAAAAGGAGGTTATGTTGAAAAATAAAGACAAATTTTCTTAACTTTTTTGTGTCGTTTTTGATAGATCGGCTAGTTGTGGGACCGCTATTGTACGAGTATATTGATAGGATGTCGAAGCAAATGAACTAAATTCGCTGTAAGGGCAGGTGACATTTCGAAAGTGAAAATATTTTAAGAATTTTTTGATATAATAGAGGGTTCATTCATTACAAGCAATGATGACCCGTTTTGACCCCTTAAAATATTCATATTGAGATTCCTTTGGAACTGAGTTGGTATGTGGTCTATTGTACTACTGTGTCCAAAAAGTAAGACCAGTTTTTATTTTCTTGTTTTCGTCTAAATCTACTTCGTTGGGTTTAGAGTATTCCCACCAGATACAACACACTTATAAATACAAGACTGTGAGATCTTTTGCGCTTAATGAATATGCGGAATTCCCGCGGTGCTAAATAAAGAGAATACGGTGGATGTGGAGCAATATTAATTGAATTTTTTTAAGAACAACTCGCACATGAAAACAAAACCGGTTTATTTTTGAGAATAAATTCACTCTAGCGATGTATAGCACTTTAAGGAATGTTCCTTGTTAGCAGTTTGGATCGGTGAAAGAAACTCATTATGCACAAAACCACAATAATTGAAAAAACAAAACTGTAAGAGTAATATTTTTAAAAAAATTTAGAGATTTGACGCGTCTGAGGCTTCCAATATATTTCAGTGCAGTTGACTGATTCGTTTAAAATGTCAGCACCATCAGCATGCTCCTTAATTACCAATCAAAGATTTTTGAAGGCCAAATCTAGTATCTATTGGACATGATTTTAATTGTTAGAGATTGATGGTTGTCCGGGGCGCACTTCATTTTCAACTCGATTTGACCATTTTTATTCATCGACGGCATTCTGCATCATAATAAACTTTTCCACATCAAAAATTCAATTTCGCAAACAAAATGTAATGCAATTTCTTTGTTCAACAAAGTCACTCAAAGCTAAGTGTAGCTCAAACTCTACAGACGATTCTGCTGCAGATGTTGATTTTAATACATAAACTGGACTCGAAATAAAAAAAAAATTGGTTTTGATTGTGATTCAGTTTATGAGACGTTTTGGTTTTTTTCTTTTTTTCGCAAGTAAGTTCAGAAAATACATTATTTGTACCATTTTGATAATTCGCATTTACTTTCAGTTCAGATTTAAATTAAGAAACGAAATTGCGTAAACTATATTTTCGTTTCAGGTTCTCGAGTAAAAATATCTGTTTCATTACGTCTCAATAGAGAAATAGAATAAATGTAGGCCTCTAATTTCACTTCAGTTTAAAAAATCAATCAATACGTGAAGTGAGTAGTTGTGAAGGTCCCCGCATAATATCCATAAACTTTGTACAAATGAAACCGTGAAATACTACTAAATATTGTCAAAAAGTAATCTCAAGTTAGTAATAATAACTAAAACGAGCATTCTATGAAACTGATATGGCAGAACAAATCGATGTTACCACTGCTCAAATAATGAGAGATGGTTGTGTCTGGATTCGAATCCACGATCGTATGAGAGATGGTATAAACAACATGCTACTGCCGGTCACATTAACATACATAAATTCTGAAATATGGATCCAATGTTAATAATTTGTTGATATGATATTAACGTAGATAAATTATTGTTTCATTTAAAACATGTTATTACTTGGAATTTATGAGTATACATTTATTTCTGTCCAAAACTGATACCTTCTTCGAATATTTTCATACAGAAATTTGTAAATGATGCCCAATCATTTTTAACAGAAATATAAGTATTGGCTAGTTCTATTAAGGTGTTGATATTCCAAGATGTGACACACCACTGGCTATCATAGGTCCTAGGTCCAGTAACATCAAATTTTTTTAAACCTTGAACCGAGGGAATGGTTATTCTAATACTAGCAAATGTCCGCTACTTCGTACGCCTGGTTCAACGTATGAAGTAAGAACGAAATCAGAAGTTGCATTCCTCTGGAATTTATTCGGCACTTCAACGGTATAACCATCCAGTTAAGTTTATTATAATTTATATTCCGGCCAATATGGCTTTGTCTACTGCCATAGCTCTTTAGTATAGACGATGGCATCCAAATATTGAACTATTTGCTTCAGTCATATTGTACGGGACAGTTTTATTTTTGACCTCTTTATTCCTCCTTTCACACCTAACAGCACAATTTTTCTAAAACTTCTCTTCATCTCACACATATCTTGGCAGAAAAATCAAGATTCCCTATTTTATAAATTTAACCTCAACTGTTTATTTTAGCTATTTGTTTCAATTATTTGTTACGTCGACGTTATAATAGCAATGTTTTCATTAATTTTGGTGATTTCGGCGTCAGTTGTTTGTCTTGTCCATAGTGAGATTTTTTTTTTTTGTACAAATCGCTTCTCATATCTTACTATGCTGGTAGGTAAATTTACACATAAAATTTGAAAATTCGCTTCCCTTTCCTCCTCCAATTGTATTCCTTTTTTGAGCGCCACTTTACTATAAAATCAAGATATTCAATAGCATACAAACGCAATTTTATGATTGTAGCTGCAGACATTTTTTATGAGCAATGATACTATTTTGACTCCGCTTCTACCTTTATTTATAATCAAGCCGTCACGCACCTGTTTTGTAAGGGGAATGGACACTCCCAATTGTGTAAATATATCTCCAATCGTTTGCTGTGGATTACAGTACCATTTCTGTACACTCTCATTCCTATATTACCTCTTGAAAATACAAATGTTACAAAATTGTATTCTTACATCGACTCTAATCTTTAATAGGATTAGATCGCCTGTCCGGTGGTACCGTTTTAATCCCCTTTACCCAAAAAAGCATAATTTGAAAACTTCCTCCTCATCACGCGTTTAGACTGTAAGAGGAATATGGACATCAATTTCTCTGAGTCTATCTCAAGGTTTTTGAGCTGGGCGATTATACCGGATTTAACCCTTATTTACCCCGTTTTTGCCTTAAAAGCACGAATTTCGAAAAGCCCTTATTTTCATATTACGTATACCAATTTCCGTGATGCTAGAGTCGTTAAAGCTTGGCTGTAGCACCAAATTTGTCTCTTATTATTCTTCTTTACCACAAAAAGTTTGCATTTTGAAAAATCCATTTTTATAGCGTTTGTAATCCGGCTCTTGTCAGACTGACGATAGCGACGGATTTGTCCAGACAGACAGATTTTGGAAAATATGTGGACCCATTATCGTTAACAGATTCTCGGCGTCGAATGAACCATGAGCTGTATGAGCTATATATAAACATCGATATGGTCCAGCATATCAAAATTCAGCGTTTATATTAACTGGCCCATGTTATGTGGATGGTTCCAAACGCTTCTCTACGAAAATCTAATATTATTAATAAACTCAATGATCGGTGCAGGAGAAAGCGGTCAAAACTGCATTGGAATGACGACTAGGCTTTTGAACCATTGTTAGAACCTGGTGTGACAAATTGGGGAAAGAGCGCAGAAGGCCAACGCAATTGTCTATTCAAGTCGCCATGCACGTAATTAATTATACTGAACCGAACAAATAAGTTTTTTTTTGGTAGTACTCTGACAGATATTTGCGCCGAATTTCACATCATAAATATTATTAGTATTTGAATTTCGTTTGGTTTTCTGCGACGTAAAAAGTACTTTCTGAATATTTCACAATGTGTGATTTTGTTGGGGAAAGAAATGCATTCGATTTCGTTTACGAAATTGAATTTCTGCAGTGGCCACATTTAGAATATTGCGGAAGGACTTTCATGAACAGCCTCCGTCGGAAATAAATATTTACAAGTGGCATAAAATGTTGAAAGAAAAAACGGTCTGAAGACGGAGAAGGTCGCCGACGTCAACTTCTACCAATGATAGTCACGTCCAACTAACTAGAGATTGGGTGTTGAAAAACCATTGATTAACATGCTGATTATCTCCCTTTTTAAAATATTTGAGGACTAACGAGTACAAGAGTCAAACCTCGACTGATTTATGCAGAGATGGTTTCTGGCTACAACCACGTTATAAAAGGCATTAGTACGGAAGATGAGACTTGAATCTATTGTTATAATCTGGAAGTTACTGCAAGGCAAAAAATAATTGTGTCAAACTCGCTGAAAAATAGGGAGTTTGCTGGCAGTTTTCTTCACTTGGCTTGATATTGTTAAGCATGAGTTTCTTCCACCGGGCAAAATGCACTACAATAATGTTCCCTCTCATACTGCATTGACTCTTCGTGAGTTCTTTGCCATAATTCTAACAAAATTAGGTCCACTTTCGGCTATATTCTAAACACAAAAAGCCGCTTCGGAAACATCATTTTGAGGTGATTGAAGAAATTTAAGATGAATTGTGGAGCACTTTGGAGGCTATACCATACGGTGATTATTTAGCGTGTGTTGTGTTCTGGGGGGAATACTATTGATGAGAAGACTTTGAATGCCACGAAAAGATTTGAAAGAATAAATAGAGCTTTTTTTAACCGTTTAACACAGTAATATGACATTTTCATTTTGAACCCAACTGCAAATTCTCGTAATAATCCATTGGATAGATTGCAGAAGTTGCTATTGAAATTTTAACAATTACCTCCAAATTTCTTAGAAATGAATCGTTAGTATGAAAGTTGCTGTTTGTTTCTTTCACCGGAAACATTATCTGCAGGGACTGTTATCGCATAACATTGTCTTATGATCTACTGATTGTTTCGAATTATTGTCGTTTGTCTGATTTAATGGCCCTCAATGTTCATTACAGCATTTTTTTCCTTTTAATACTAATTCTCACTGAACAAAATGCACTCCTAATGAGCCTATTATTGAAATGATTAGACTTTTTAATTTTATTTGGTCTCAGTTCAGTTTATGTATTTAAAAATGGATTTCATTTTCAATTCGATTTCATAGGTTTTTACAAAATTCTTATAATCTTTTACGTGGCTATACGGATTGCTTACGAGCATATAAATGAATTTCATTGAATCTTGGTCTTGGTGCCCAATGACCAACTCTAAACTGTAATGCGACATAATTTAGAAAGGGGGATGAAGAAAACTCATTATTGTCCTTTTCTCAGGATGATTACCGGATGCCAACCCAAAGGAAGGGGGTAGTAGGAGAGTAGAAAACCTTGAAATTGTATAACTCACATCAGCATACCACCAAATGTGGATATAACATTGTGCATATGTGTACATAACACATTAAGCCGTTTATATAAAAGAAAGGTTGAGTTGAGAAGGCGATACTTTTAAAGCGATTAATAAGCCATTATCCAATAGTATGGTTCCTGCCCCAAAAGTGAACATGGAAACCTTTTAAGCACACGCACACACGTTCTCAGACATATCGGAACCGGAGAAAATAAAATGTACGAGTTGTTTCTTTACGTGTTATACACGCTGCGCCCCACTTATGATACTAGACGATAACTACTCCTATGTTATCCTTGCGCGATATATCTGTGTGTGTGTATATGTGTCACAGCTACAAGACCGGAAGTTGTCTTGAAACACTAAATTTTGGTATGGTGGGGATTAGGGGTGTCTGTGTCATTGATTTGAAAGAGGTTCGTTACCGAGTCTAGCGAGGCAAGCAAATACGAGTATTGGTTGTGTCTGTTATGAATGCGGAGCATATCATTTAACAAAGTAACATCTCCGAAACGGTTGCCCGCTCCCTCGCAGCCATAAATGCTACACCCTTAGGCTTCTGGCAAGGAATCACTTGGCACGCAGATTCATACATTATCTACAACAGTAATAACAAAGACTAAACTTTCACTTTATGGAGAACGAGATGAAGAGGCACTGGAAGAGTGCCGAAATTATTGTAAGAACTAATGTTAAATATACAGGTCAATGGTTTCCGCATTGGTATCGTTATACTTTGGAGCTTCTCTTTTGCCTGCCCAATCATGTGCTTTTTCTAAATTGGTCCTGCAGAACTCACAAAGGACGTGCAACAATGTTCCTGCGATACTGAGGATTTCCCACACAAGTCTCGTGTATTTAAGGTGCTTAAGAAGTCTTGATTTCGAAAATGTTGGCAATTCCGAAAAGAGAGTAAACTAAATACAGCAGGCGAGCGGCAATGAGCGAGATTGAAAGAGAATGAGAAGGTGATGCAAAGCGCATGTATCAAAGATATGAATATAGTGATGCCATATATTTGGTTGAATAGCAAGTTTGTGGTGCCTCATAGAAAACTATGATTATCATAATGTTGTTAGAAGAGGATACTGGTACGAGTCTAAAGTTCTATTAATAAATTACAAACCAGCAATTTTGAGTTTATTATCGAGATTGCTGCAATTATTGTGCACAGATTCGTGGTCTCAAAGGTATCCAGTTCCCTTGAATCATATATGCTGATCTATTTACTTCTCTTCTAAAACAACCTTCATGCACTTACATATATCCACTTACAAATGCACACATTCAAACGTCATCTATCGGACAGAATATGAAAACAAACCGATTTCTTCAGTCCCAAGACCGATAATGATGGAATGAATAGAATGAATGAACACAAGCTACTGACTCATTATTTGTGATATTATTCAATCTGTTACTTTTGGAAAATACGAGTATCAAGCAATTCATTGATACAGTGGCAAAACGCAAAACGAGAACACAGAAAATAAAATCGATAATTTTTCAGTTCAAAGGAAATTTATAGTTGTTTCCATATATTTGAGTGTTAACAGTGAATTTATTTTTGTTTGTTATGATTTTTTTTTTTTTTTTTTTTTGCAAATTTTCATCATGCTTATAGCAGTTGTACTATGTTGCAGATCACTCTTCTTTAAGAAAAAATTCTTAGAAATGGTTGATGTAACCCACGTATTCGTAGCTACGTATCGTTTATTTAATTGGTCTATATTTAGTGAAATTGTTTACTAAGCTGTAGGGCTCCAAAATTAAACCGAGCGTACTCTAGAACCTCTGCTTTTACCTCCCATAAAATCGATCGAAATTCAATATTTCCTATTTAAATAGCAGGCTGCTCCAAGCTTGATGTCGATGTGAAACTTGAGAAAAATCAATCAAAAAAAGCACGCCCCATATAAATGACCGATATGTTGTTAGATTCATATCTTTCAAGCACTTATACAGAACTCAATATAAATCACTTAATCCATACATATCTATATCTTTCATTCAATTGCATTAATTTATTCAATCAAGAATTTCATAAACTTAATTCCTAGCGATTATAATGAACTTCACATATATTAACCATTTATAATTTGCATACGAAAGGTTTCTGAAATTAATAATAGTACAAATTTTAATCCTTTTATTGTGTTTTGTTGCAGAGAATTTTTTGATAGAAATATAGCGACTTACAACTACCCTTCAGCACTCCCACATTTTTGCATCAACGCAAAAGACCGCTGGACGAAGGGCCGACTAAACGAAGAAGACACAAAAATGTTGGGAACATTTTTTTTTTTTTTTTCAACATAATCTTTTTATAGCTTGATATATTTTTTCCACCGAAACTCAATAACTTCTGTCCCATGTTTATTGTAAAACTACTACTTTCAAAATAGAAAATAGTCCGAGGGAGCTAAACCTGGCGAATGAGATGCGTGATGAAGTAATTCGCATTTTAATTCACTAATTTTGGCAATCGCATAGTGGATGTATGAGCTGGAGTATTGTCTTGAAGAAACAACACTTTCTTTCTCGTGAAATGCAGCCTTTCCTCCATAATTTCATCACCTAAACGCCACAATAAATTAGCATAATAATCACTAAAAATAATCCCGTGCACATCCCAAAAGCAAACACCATAGCCTTGCCTGCAGATGGAGCCCTCTTCGGCTTTTTTGGACACGATTCTGCCATTTCAGTCCACTGGTTTCACAAAGCTGTTTTTCTTATCTTCAAATCTTCTGTCAATATACGATGAATTACACTTTTTGAAATGCCTATCATTTTAGCTAACTTACGCATTTTCAACCGACGATCATCTGTGGATTTTCTTAACAGTGTCTGATGTAGGTACGTCAAATGGTAGAACACTACGACGTTCATCTCGGCAGCTTGTACGGCTTCGTCTAAACTCTGGTGGCCAATACCTTGCAGTAGCAATTATCAGCACAGGTGGTCGTCAGGAGGCTTTAGAAAGTTCTGTTCGTTAAACTGAACGTAAAAATGTGAATAAACAGGAAGTTATACATATAAATATATACATATGTATATATAAAAAAACTGGAATTGATTTATATAATAGGCGTGAACTCCATTTACAATTTGCGCTTTTTACAACGTCATACAAAAGGGTGAACGTACATATCAAGTACCTTTTGACACATATTTCCTCAAATCGTAGGAGAGGACTGTAATTCAGCTATATGGGTTCACACCTTTTGATAACTCCATGTGTCGGAGTTGGCCGTACCTACCATATATGTTACCAATTCAAATCCTACTAGTTTTAATCCTACTAACATTATATATTTTAAGCAGTTGCACATAACTCAGTCAAATTTGCCACACATCCAGCGCTTAATGAGCTTAGCTCTAAGAATGTGAAATGGACTGCATTCAGGTAAAACCTATGCAAATCGCTCGATTTACGCAAATTTAAATCTTTCTGTGAAAGCACTAATTTGCAAACGTCAGTGACGTACTCATACATTTTTACCGATTTTATAATTACAAAGTTCGGCAAAATTTTAAAACCTCGATAAGCACATTTTTACTACACAAATTATTTACGGGGTGGTGCACGAATCGTGCTACAAACACAAAACGGGGACCGTTATTTAAAGGTGTTGAAGGAGTTTTTTTTTTATCCAGAAATGCGCCGAAGACGCATCCATTTCAACAGCATTTAATTCCAGCAAGTTGGAGCAACTGCACATGCCAGACCGGCTATGTCGGAGCATATATGCATATTCCCAAACAAATTAATATCCAGAAATGCCATTTTCCGCCGGCCCCAAGATCACCTGACCTGACTGCACTAGACTTTTTTTATGGGGTTATGTCAATCAGCCAAGGAATTTGACTGGATTGATGCGGTGCATTAAAACAATAGTTGAGGCGATCCCGCAATGAATAATTTTCTGTTTAGGTATCATCTTCAAAACCAATTAGTTATAAAAATAAAATTGAATTATTTTTGTTGTATAACAAAAGTGAAATACACTGATTCAAAAAAAAAAAAGTTATTTGAATTTTTTATTGTAGTACAATGGTTGTGCACCTTTCAATCAATTGTACTAAATTCAAAGTAATTTGGCAAGCATCAGGCTTCTATTAAATTTATACTGGCGAATGAAATTGGTCTGTACTGCCCATCGTGTTATTGTACCTTTAGCTGAAGACAAAGTTATAATTAAACTATAATAGTTCAGTTTAGAAAGTTATAATTTATCATTATTGGCTGTACTATAATTCACAGTACTTCTTGGTATTAATGCAGTGATTTAATACGCAACCCCTTTGCAAACTTTTATATCAACGTAAAAGGATTTTAGCAAAAGTTATTTGTACTGGTTTTCGCGATCGATTAATTCCAATTGGGCTTTGTGAAATTTGGCAACATTTTCAGGAAATTTGAAAGTTAAACTAGACAAATTTTTCAGGAGTCCACGAGCGACAAATATCTGGATGAATCCTCTGTCCATAATGTAAAATATTGTTCCACATCAGATATTCTGTACAAGTATTTTAGAATGGTATATATATAATTGGTGTATAATTTACACAAAAATATTTAAAACAATATTTAAAGGAAATCGCCGAAAACATTTATTTATTTTGTAAAATTGGATTACAGTCTATTAAAATTTTGCATTTTTTTTCCAAATTGTTATCTTTATGTTGTTCTAAGTCGATGTAATTTTGGGTTAAGAAATTCTGCCAAAAATAATATTTTTACCAAAAAGTTCCGAATGCAGCATTTTTTGAATAAGAACTTTGATAAGTTGATGTCATCAGCAAACTCTCAGCAATTTTTTATGCATGCATTCGATACAACGCATCGACTTTGCTTCTGACGGAACAACTAAATAAGGGCATTTGGTTTTCTCAATGTAGACATTCGTGATATATCTTGTAGATGTTAATGAAGAAAAGAAAACACTAAATCTGTCACGCCAAGTGTAGAGTACAAAAGCGCGGATTTGATCCCACAAACAATATGGCAACATCCTCTCTCTCTCTTTCCCTCTCTCTATTATTGTCTTAAAGCTCTCCTGTTTACTCTGAACGTGTTCGAAAGTTCTTTCCGCTCCCTGTTAGTTTGGTAACCAGATGAACACTACAAAATACCGTTAAAGAACCCAGTTAAAAATGGTCCATCGTCGCGACAGCATCCCGGGCATTTGCAAAATTACGTAAAACTTTTTGGACCCAAAAAAAACACATAAATATAAAAATCTGTAAAGTTTGTGCTGTGCTAAAAGAACAAAACTCGAATTTCCTTGTTTTCAGTTGTGTTGTGTTCAAAATGTTGTCCTTTTGATATGATGTCGGTGCGGTTCTTTGACGCGGTATCAAGTGGAGGCGAAAGAATTGTAAAGTGCCAGTGTAAATAGTAATCAATCGTGGAACTTCACTCCGACGAGAGCAAGACGGGATAACAAATTAAACTTCGAGGAACCCATCAACGCTTGAACCGAAATTTGGTTTCTAAAATCACACAGTTAACTACAGCTGCATACACACATGTACAAACACACACATATATGTATATTACCTAGCTCAGACAACACATTTGCAAAGAAACGTCAAACGCACATTTGTCAAAACACAACGTTAAGTAATTTCGAACGTTTTCTTTTTCTTAACTTTTGTCATTTTTAACACCAAAAAGCACAACAACAACAACAACACCAAAGTAAAAACATACCAGTTACATAAGCAATGAAAGAATGAATGAATAAATGAATGACAAACAAACGTTTTCGTCGTTGTCGTCTTCGCATTAGTCCTTCCAGATTAGTATTTTCAAACGGAAAAGTAATAATAATAACACAGTTGAGCAGCAGAGGGCGCAACGAAAGAAGAGGGCACGCAAACTATTAAAACCTCCCAAATCATCATCATCAGACTGCCCACCCGACTGCCCGAATCGAATCGAATCTCTTCACCCGCAAAAAAGTAAGCAAAAATCACCAATGGAAAGATGAGCGAAAATGTCTTTAATCAGCCCCGAAAAGAATATGACAATGAAGATTTTGCCATTCCCTTCGTTTTAGTAGCGGTACTCATTCTTTTTCATTTACTTTTATTTCATTCGATGTTAATCTAAGAATGTCGAAAGAAAGGGTTTCCAACAAAAACAACAACTGAGCATAGAAATTACAACACAATTTAACAGACAATTCACACACATTCATTTACCCGAGTAAAAACAAGAGCACAACGGCTTACCTACAAACACATGCGTAATGTATGTATATGTGTGAATGTCCTAAAGCTTCCACACAAGTGAAAACAATAGCAACAACTGATCCACATCAAAGGACCGATGAATGATAGTGAGAGATTTGCAGTGGTTGTAGAAATGATAGTTATGCAAAGTAGTTTGCTAACGCATTTCTTTGCTATTAAATCTGCAGCTGCTTCAACATAGGAGGATAATCTACTAACTGACTTGTAACAATATTCCTATTACACAGTTTAACAGTAAAGTTGTTTCAATGACTGGCCATTTAATATTAAACCAAAAAAGACATTCCGTTTGGGTGAATTGTTTTATTTTACACATATCCTTATCCTAGCTAAGGTTGGCGTAAGCTATCTATGGTTGGCGTAAGCAGTACAGAAATTTCATTCAGATGAACCGACTTCCATATACCTTCACGCAAAATCCCTTCGCGTACAAAGGCGTTGGGTGTGGCTGAAGCAGCGTGGTAAATCGCTAAGTTTTTGTCAAAAAATGCTCTAAACCAGTGTAAAAATTTCAGGCCGATGACCTGCATATACCTTCACCCATCGTCCTTTTTCGTTGCACAAAGTACTTTGAATTAAAACGGAATAATAGTAGAAAAATGATAACTTTCTGAAGTCATGGCATACAGATTTTTTTGAGGTCAATGAATTTTGCTAGATAGGACAATTTTTATGCGTAGTATGCTATGGAGCGCGGCATCGCAGTCCATTTTCATTCCCAGTACTAAACACCTGATGTCTGCTAAATTAGTTTAATGCAATTTTATGAAAGATACAAATCTAGGAATATTTTGGTTAAACTAGCTGATTTGCGTGGGAGGTACTGGGGAGGATGTTATCCTGTCCATATTTTCACGTTTTACCAAGCATAATGAGAGACAACAGGCAATATAATTGTCAAAAATTTAAATCACGACGAATTAATATGAATAAGAAGAAATTAACTTCCAATAAACCGGTAATTTGTATGAGAGATGTCGGAAGGGTCGTGGTTATTCTAATCATTTTTATTCTCGGAAATTATTTCAGCAAATTTGAATTGAGTACAACCGCATAAGAGGTATGAAGCCAAGGAGGTAGTCATTAAACCGGTCTCTTGAGTGGAAGGTAGCAAAAAGTGTGTGATTATTTGGTCGATTTTTCTCGAATTTTACAGGGAATTGAGAATCAGCATAATAAACCAAAGCCCAAGATACTGGAATCTACTGATTTGAAAATTGATCAAGTTATGTGGGAGGTACTAGATGGGGCCTAATATTGGGGTCCATTTCCGTTGACACACCCTACTATACCTAACTCTGAATATATATCAATTTAGATTAAACTATGACTAAGAGTCATTTTAACAAAAGTTTTGACTGAATTTAGTGCAGCTGATTTTGAGGATGGAAGGTACCGGAAGAAACCTAATTAAACGGGCGACTTTTTAAAATACCATAAACCATTAAAAAGCAATACGATGGACAAAAACTTAGCTTGCTATAGTTTATACGTTAGGAGACACAAAGAAAAAATTTATTTTGAAAAAATCGGTCAACTTGTATGGGTGGTATCAGAAAAGGCGAATCTACAAAGGCCATTAACAATCTCCGACGATCTAGCAAAAGAGTAGGTTGTACGAAATTTTGATAAGTTTGTCTACCAGACGGTTAGAAAGGCGGATATCACGTAAGCAACTTCCTTCGTTTAAAGGCATAATTAATCGATGTGAAATTGTAAGTGGCGTGGCAAGGCAATTTATTTTCAGAACTAGGTTTGCTGAATGAATAATGCAGCGAAATTGAACTGAATTTAGTGCAGTTGAGTAGAAGGTGTTAGTCTAGGAGCAAATGGGTTAAAATAGGCGATTTGTATGGGAGTTGTCCAAAAGTATGTGACCATGCGAAAGATTTTTTGAAACTTTATCAAGAATATACGATTGACATAAGCGCCTAAGCGACCGCGGTCTTCAAATTAGAGAGTGATATTTTAAAAAATTTAATTCCGATAAACCGGTTGATCTGCATGGGAGTGTGACATATGTAGATATGAAGCTAAGAATATATGGGTTAAATGAATCATTTGTACCGGAAGGGGGGAGGTAATGTGGCAACGGAATTTGTTTTCAATCGGATATTATTGTTTGGCGACCGTTTAATGTTAACTAAATTCAAGAAATACCCGTATATGCTGGTAGTATGGGTCGAATCGGTCACTTTTATGGGAGGTATCGAAAAGGCCATGGCGAATCGGTCGTTTTTTCAAATTCTGCCAAACAGTAGTAAACAAATTGAATTTCGGAAAATTGGTCAATTTATGTAGACGACTTAAAAGGTCATGAAATACAAGGTGGCACACCAATTATACTACAAAAAGAAATGCAAATAACTTTTTTTTTAATCAATGTATTCCATTTTTTTTGTTGTATAAAAAACTAATTGGTTTTAAAGATGACAGTCCGTGAATGGCTTCCATTCTCATTCACGCATTTGCGGCACCTGATCGCCTCAATTATTGTTTTAATGGACTACTTCAATTTAGCCAAATTCCTCAGTTTCATTTTGTACACTTCATGCTTGACATAACCGCTTAAAAAAAGTTTGGTGCAATCAGGTCAGGTGACCTTGGGGGCAAGCGGAAAGCGGAGTTTCTAGATATCCATTTGTTTGGGAATTTTCAATCCATTAACCACGCCTTCTCTGATACATTACATGCAAACTACTGACTTGATCGACATACACTTAACTTTATATCTTTTAAGAAATTACACTGAATTTGGTCAAACCTGACTCACAATGTGCGCTTTATAAATTTAGTTCCGAAAAAGCGAGACCGACGCTCGTGCTCCTTCGTTTGTGATACCTTCCATGTAAATGGACAGATTTACATAGACGTAGCAAAGGGGGGTGCAAAAACTTTTTTTGCACCTCTTAAGAGTTTTTAGATTAGTTGTGTTGAGAGTTTATTGCTACGTCAATGCAGATATAAATAATCTATATAAATAAAAATCAAATGCCGTTCGTTGGTAAGGACATCAGTTGAGAACGGCTGGACCGAATTGAATAATTTTTTTTTAAATGTTCGTCGTAGTCCAACTTAGGTTTTTATGGGAAGAAAAATTTACCACGCCCACGATTTATCTAAAATTGTAAAACGGCTACACCGATTTGGCTAATTCTTTTTTTAAATGTTTGTAGTAAATGTTTCCAGTGCTGCTACAAATGTGGGTGAGATTGAACAAAGGGGCGTGGTACCTCCCATACAAACCACAAATTAAAAATCCATTATTTCTGCTCCTGCTAACCGTATATGAACAAAACTTGGTATATAAGTTTGGTGTAAATATTGTAACTTCTGCTGCAAATATGGGCGGGATTGGACGAAGGGACGTGGTACCTCTCATACAAACCACAAATTAAAAATCCATTATTTCTGCTCCGGCTAACAATATGTGAACAAAATTTGGTATATAAGTTTGGTTTATATGTTGTAAGTTCTGCTGCAAATATGGGCGGGATTGGACAAATAGGCGTGGTACCACCCGAAGAAATCAAAAATTAAAAAAACCATTATTTCTGATCCTGTTATAGTAAAATTTAAGTTTTTCATATACTGACTTTATTTCACTTCTCTGTATGAGAAACTTTTAGGAGAAACTCAAACACCTAACTTTGTCAATCATGTTGCCTTCTTTTCACTTCTCAATTTTTTTACTTAGCCTAAGCTTAAACTTTAAAAAGTTCCTAATTAGAGCTATTTGTGAAAATTGTTTACGAGCCTTATTCAGTGCTATTGTGTTTGCTGCAAAAGGTGAAAATTTTAAAATACAATTAACCGTGCGCTCAAATTTTTTGTGCAATATAATATAGGTGTTGGTGAGTATAAATTGAGCAATTTTTTATAAGAAAAAACGAAGAACATTTTCTTTTCTTCTTCTTTTCTCTTCTCTTATATATAAAAATGAATTTCGGTCAGAAACAGTGTTAGGTTATAGTATTGATTTTGTTTTCAATTAACTTTCATAATATGTGAGTGAGATGCCGCCAATCAGACGTAGGAACATTGGTCGCAGAGGCCGTACGGCTACAAGATCAAGAAATTCTCGAGTGATTGAAAGTCCTGAATATCGAGCAAATCGTTTTGAGAGGAACAGCCAACGGATATTAGAATCCCGATTAATTCAGTCACATGAAGATCAAGCTATCTATATATATATAAATGGTGTGAAAAATGTATATGTATAGTAGTTTCTACGAAAGAAAATTTTGGGGAAACCCTCCGGAAAAGTGGGAAAATTGAAAAAATCGAAAATGGATTTTTTGTATGGAATTTTGTGTGCAATTGTTCCGGAATGGCTTTTCGAATGGCAAAATAGAAAACTGTTAGTGGAAAACTCGGAAAATTTCGGAAATTTTTCAATTTGTTTGATTTTGGACTGTGTAAAATTGGAAAATTCGTTGTAAAGTTCGGAAAATTATGAAATTTAGATAAATAACAGATGGCGCTGCGCTGCGTTTAATGTCACAACCCCGTAGATGGCGTTATACGTTAACTTTGGCTGAGCGCAATTTGACAGGTGCACTTTTCGCATTGTCATTTTCTATTAAACAAATGTGCTATATTTCCTGCTGCAATTGATTCGAGTTTTACCTATTATTACACTGATTTCGGATACTCATATATCGCGTATCACATCAGTAAATGGTACAAACAGTACGATCAATTGAAATTCAGTGCAATATTTAGCAATTCGATCATTTTTTTCAGAAAATAAGTTTGAGTATAAAAAGTTAGGTCATCTTATTGGATTGCAGGCATTTATTGCGATACATTCATTTCGTAAGTTTTTTTTTTAATAATTTTCTTTTTAATAGGATTAGTCAACAACGACTTTATTCTATTTCAAGGAGAGTTATTTGCTTGACTAATTCCACCTATTAGACGATCAAACCTTGGACGTCGTACATGTCGTGCAATAATTAGTCAGAATGTTTGTGATAATTAAACGCAAGAGGAACGCGCTGAACAAAATTAATGGAGACGTGCCCATATTGCACAAGTTCGCGTTGCACAATCACCACATCACATTGTCGAAGGAGGAACTCATCACCAAAGTGTTCCCCGGCATTATACAAATCTCGATTGGATTAGTGAACTGGCAATGACAGCAGCTAAGAGTAAGGACGTCGATAGCTTGAATTTAGTTATTCAAAGTCAAATCGCTGGAAAACTGTATTCGTACAAATCTATTGACAGAGTGACCGACGAGGATGAAGCGACAAACTATCTGAAGGAATTTTTGAACTCGCTTGATGTGCCAGGAACTCCGCCGCATAATTTACAGCTGAAGGTAGGATCGATCATACCCATGTTGCGGAATCTGAATCATCCGAAATTGTGCAATGGTACGCAACTGTCCATCAAGAAACTGATGAACAATGTGATTCAAGCGACGATCATCAAGGACAAATTCAAAGGAGAGGAAGTCCTTATCCCACGAATTTCGATAACTCCAACTGATCTTCCATGCCAATTCAAGAGGATTCATTTCCCATTCGATTAGCTTTTGCGATGACAATCAATAAATCGCAAGGCCAATCGTCGGAAGTTTGTGGGATTAATCTCCCTGTTTTTCGTACGGTCAGCTCTACGTTGCCAGTTCGCGTGTTGGGGACAACCGTCTTCGTTGTTTGTTTTTGCGCCGGAAAATAAATCAAAAAATATTGTTCATCATAATGCTCTCTACTGATTTCGATTCCATTCAAATAAATCACATTGAAATTTGAGCTATCTGTTTTTTATTATTACTCGGGAGTTTATCTGAAGGCGTTAAATTGTGGCGAGTCGAAGTTCGCCGGGTCCGCTAGTAACAATATAAAAATGTAATTTGTCAATTGTATTGCTTCATAATGTTTTGTAAAATATAATAGAAAAAACTCAATCACTATGTTAGAAGAGTAGAATAAACAATATGAGTCTAAGCATCAAATACATATTGTTTATTCCAGTCCTTTAACATAGCACGCGCCACGCGTTTAGTCAACTTAGTTCTGCGAGTAAAAATGGTGGGTTACAATTTTGATTCTTTCATTTTGCATTGTGCAGAACATTTTTGACAAGAACCTAGAGATATTACACGGCCCTTCTGACCCCACGCCTGGTTATGCATCAATTGAAAAGGACATTTGTAAGCCTGTTCATTTGATTCGACTTGTTGTTGGGCGCTGCAAAATGTTGCTCCTGCATTTGTATGGTTGATTTAAAAAAATATCGCTCCATATGAAGATCTTATTACAGGATCATGAACACAATTGGATTGGTTGGGATAAAAATTATTGAATTTAAACATACAGAATATTAGCTTGGGGGATGGATTATTCGTAGTTTTGGAGTTGCGTCACTTTTGTACACATAGTTTTCTGAGATATTTAAATCACTGCTACGAAATATGGGAAAAATGTTGACCACCTTGTCCAAGATTGGGAGTGACGTTTGTGCAGGAAATTTTAAATGGGCCCTATTCATAACTCAATTTTGTTCTAAAGGATATCCAAATTATAGGCTTAACTTGCATTTTTCGCTGTTTATGCTGGAAAGTACATTTGGTAGAAAAATTACTGTTCGGGTTTGTTAACAATGGAACGCTACTGGAAGGAGAAAGTTCATTGAATAGATTATGGGACACCAACAAGAGGAAGCGAATTTTCGAGTGTTAATTGTTTGGACACTTTACGGCTTTGTCATCAAAATTATCTCATCTGGGTGCTCAGAAAATTACAAGTGATTGTTGAGATATGTACTCATCTATAATGTGTCACTGTTTGCCATGGATTTTGGCCAGGGACATTAGTAACTGGTCAGCCAAAAATATTTTTTCCTGCAAAGGAAGAATTATTATTTGTTTTGCCAAAACATTATTTCGTTTATATTGTGGACGTGTTTGAAAGTATTTCTAGTGAAATAAACTGTATTTTATTGTCAAATAAGAGGTAACATTAAGAGATATCTAATATTGCTCTGAGTTAACGCACTATAAAATAGGCAAAATTATAGTTTACTGAGGCTTTTGAGTCACCATTCATTTTTACTATATCGACCAATTTGTATACGCGGTATCCTAATAGGTATGTTAATGTGCTTTTCATTTCCATTCAGAAAACTAAGTTTATTGAACGGCTAATATGTGTTAAATTATATTGAATTGATATAGTTCGATTTTTTCATATTATAGTAAGGTTTTAACGCAATATAACTGACATTATTAAAAAAGAATTCCAATACATCTTTCGTTTTTCTGTGGAATATACTAGAAGGAATGCGGCGGAGTTGTTCAATTTGATTCTCAGTATTAATCAGGATATGAAGCTAAGAATATATGGGCAAAATCGGCTATTTATATGGGATGTATAGTGGCTACATTTTTTGGCTACAGTTTTTCCAAGTTTTACTGGCACAAAAATCCAAGGTCGACGATTTAAGAATTACAGAACAAAATTGAATTTCGAAAAATTAGTCAATTTGTGTGGGAGGTACCAGAGACAGTAGATCCGGCACAATCTAAATAATATTTTAATTATTGTTAACTAGCGGTAATGATTCAAGCGTTATCAATACATTTGTTTCGATAATTTGATGGTATCAACATCGACACTATCGAATAGACTATTGATCCCGACACCCTAACCACTACCGTTAATTTATCTTTACTAAAAATTTACTAATTTATCTAAAATGTTCCAAAAGTCCTGATCTGTAGAGTGACAGACTTATATTGTCGGATATTTTATTTTCTGTTGATGAAATAGGTCTATTTCAGCAAATGTGGACTCGAATACATTGCAGGTGATTCCACAATTTAAATAAAAATGTTGTCAAAAGGAGCTTTTATCTCTAATTTATTAATCGCTGCAAGTCTTCTTGTCAATTTTTATAATTACGACTTCAATTGAGCTCCGAACAATTCAAGTTTCTATAAGAAGAAAAAAAATTTATTTCATTGTCACAGGATTTCTTTAGACTAGATGATTGCTTCGTTTTTGGAAAGGTGATCTTTATACCTTTACATGGATGAATGAAGCTATCTATCTTTTGTTACAGTCAGAAGTGTAACACCCAGAAGAAAGCGTTTAAAGCATCAATATTTTGGCCAAATTTTGACCAAATATTTTTCATGACTTTTTAAATCGATTGAGATGTATACGTCTGTCTGGCTGGGTGGTAGGAACGATAACTGGCGCAAAATTTTTATGAAACTTTTTAATAGAATTACATTCTTCGTTCAATCGTACTAAATTTAAACTTAATTTTGAACGTATAAATTTGGTTCTGTGAATGAAAATGGCTTGCATTGTCGATCGCGTTAGGGTACCTCATGTACAAAATAACCAAAGACGTGTGTATAATTAAGCTGTAATATTAAGTTCGGTAAGCCATAATTAATCATGATTTACTGTGCGCTAATTGATATCATTTTTTGATAAAAACATAGCGATTTAACACGCTTTCACGGCACTCCGTAAGCTTTTGTATCAAGGCAAAAGGACAATGGTTGAAGGCTCAATCTATGCGCTGGTTGCAAACTCCGTTCTTAAACACGGATAGAATTCTTTCAGCTTCAATCTTCATATTTAATTTAGTCATATCTTGTTTGTGTCATTTATTTCCCGTTCAAATTTGAAATTTTCAATTTTCATGATGTTCCATGGAGATCTATGTGCAATTTAATAATTTTAGCTTCTGTCATTTTGCTTCAGATGGCTTTGACATACATATGTGCCCTCTTTCTTCATTGCATACAGAGTAACAGCATGAATTTCAAAATGCCTCCACAACATTGCGTGATGTGAAAGGAGTGCATTGTCATAACAGAGGAATCTACAATCTCAGTATTTTGAGTTCAATTTCTATTTTTTTCCATTTTTATAGCCGTTTGATTCCATGAAATTGGGGATTTGGAGAATTCACATCGCACGCCTATGAACTATTAAAAATTGCGGCTATTCT
Organism: Philornis downsi; assembly: GCA_019455685.1. Taxonomy (NCBI): domain Eukaryota; kingdom Metazoa; phylum Arthropoda; class Insecta; order Diptera; family Muscidae; genus Philornis; species Philornis downsi. The sequence continues at coordinate 1,567,026 of JAHXMU010000655.1, read as the reverse complement.
CTACACCATCTCTATTGCTGCAATATGAATGATAGCTTTTCCAATGTATGATGTACGATGAATTATGAAATCTCTGCATTTACACTAAAACTTAATGAGCAAAATGTTATATAAAAAATTTGAAGCCAACAGAAATTTGCTTTATTTTTGAAGAAGCTCTTATCCACTCAAAATTGACAAACACTTAACATTTGTCGCCGTCTTAGTTATAGAATTTGTTATATCTTTTGGATGTAATTTGAGAAGACCTGGAAAAACTAAGTTATCATTAAAAACCATTAAAAAAAAACCAAAAAATGTATCACTGTTAGAGTCTCTTTTAAAAGTTTGTTATCACAAAAAATACTTAAATTAAAAATTACTGAAATAAAAATATCAGTTAATGGCTACTCAGGATTGATCTTTTGGCAGTATAAACATGTAAGTGAAATATGTTAAAATTAGTGTATCTTTTGTCAATCTTAATTACTGCTAGTCTAGAGTACATAGTAGCCGTTCCCAATTCCTGTTACGAGACCTCTTTTCATCCTTTTCATTAAATAAAAAGAAGTTTTTCATTGAGAAAAGTATCCAGTTAAGTTAAACAAATATTAAAACTTAACAATTAATCTATAATGTATTAATAATATAGTCTATTAAAAGTTAATAATTAACCTATTCTTTTTTAAAATATTATCTAGCAAACTTATTGATATCCAAATTGATTATTTGCAAAAGTCCCATTTTCAACATCATTTCCCATTTCACTACATCTCACATAAGGAGTTGACGTCAACACATGAGCAATTTCCTTTTACGGATAAGCCTTTTCTACAACTCGCATGGGTTTAAATTAACATCATCTTTCTATTTGCAACCTTTTAGTCTGTCCGTAAAAATGCTTGTTTTAGGATTCATGAACGATAATCAATTAAAACCGAAGTTATGACCCCCTGAAGGCATCTTTAACGATGGAGAAAACAGAACAATTGCATCGAGAATTGCATGAAACGAATGCGAAAATACTTTAATCGAAGCGGTAAATGGATTAAATGAAAACCCAAACTTATTTTTTACGACAATCCAAACAGCATTATGTGGAGATAGAGGCTAAGTCGACAACGGTCCCTACACTTTTACAAGTACCTGGAAATACATCCTGTACAGTATTAACTTTTAGCCAAAAATAATATTTGTAAACATACTTTTTCTCGTTATTTTTGTTCGTTTATCGCACAGGCTATCTAATCAGCACATTCTTCGTAGGGCGACTTGCACAAGTTGTTAAGTGAGCTATTTTGATGAGCTATTGGTCAATTATGATGTAACAGCTTCACTGACTAAAGTTGCGAGCAACTATCCTTCTGTAATGAGTTTCGGCACGTTGTACCATTCACTTTTTCATATAGAACAGTGTCGTCGGCGACATTTTTAATATAGAACAGTGTCGTCGGCGGTACTTTTCATATAGAACAGTGGTCGTCGGCGACACTTTTCATATAGAATAGTGTCGTCGGCGACACTTTTCATATAGAACAGTGTCGTCGGCGACACTTTTCATATAGAACAGTGTCGTCGGCCTCACTTTTCATGTAGAACAGTGTCGTCGGCCACGCTCTTCGTATAGAACGATGCCGTCGGCGACACTTTTCATATAGAACGGTGTCGTTGTCGTGTCACAATTGATGTGGGAAAGAACGATCTCAAGTCATACATATTTTTCAATAGAAAGCCTTTTTCCCTGTAATGAGGCAGGACATCGTTCACTAGCGGCGTGTGTAGCATTTCTTTGCGGAGATGATAGTAGATTTCGTCCATGGTTTAACTCCTGGTTCGGCACAAAGAAATTGCGGTTCAACCCATCGTTGCAAATGTGTCGTTTTCTGTATTTTTCTAACAACTTCGCCATTTATTCGTAAATCAAAAGTGGTATACGGTAATTGAGAGATACGTAACGGAACCACCCCAATTAATGTAATTTTGTGAGAATCTCACTAATTATGGATGTGGTTATTGAAAAATTCTGGAAATACGATGTTAAGCAGGAAACCCCTGCAAATACCATATTTATGCCGTGGGTATAGAGTATTGTTAACATATCTGCTAATCTGACGATGAATCTAAACATCGTTTCCAACAGCATGTATATTAGTACCGTCATGGCCAAAGTTTTCGATTCCATTCAACTTTGGGCCCACTCACTTTTTGGATTTTTCAAGAGATGAATACATCGAATCCAACTTTGTATAAATGTGCAAGTCGTCCTACGAAGAATGTGTTGAGCAGATAGCCTGTGCGATAGACGAACAAAAATAACGAGAAAAAGTATGTCTACAAATATTATTTTTGGCTAAAAGTTAATACTGTAGAGGGTGTATTTCCAGGTATTTGTAAAAGTGTAGGGACCGCTGCCGACTCAGCCTCTATCTCCGATTGACACATAATGCTGTTTGGATTGCCGTAAAAAATAAGCTTAGGCTAATCACAAAAAACTATATTGAGCTGTTTATGGATTTTTTATCATCTTTCTCTCCATTTGGAGATTCATAACTGTCAGCATTGCCAACTTAGCTTTTTTTCTTGCTAGATTTAACTTTTTTCAACTTTTTGTACGGTCAAAAATTTGATTTAGCTTTTCTCTGCCATTTTTCATATTTTTTTTTTTTTTTTGGCTTCTTCCGCTAATTAACATAATTGAAAATTTACTTTAGTATAAAGAAGGTCTAAAATAATTCTACTAGAAATTGCTACAGTAGCATTCAACCTAAAGCTGAACGACTTGACTATGAAAAAATCTTCTGGCGTAGAAAAAATGGCTTTGCGGAGGAATTAAAGAATCTCAGACTCAGAAGCGCAGTCAAAACCCTTTTATTTTGCTGTGAAATAACTTGGAGAAAATTTTACGAAGCAAAAAACTGTAACTTACTCAAACAAAAACTTGAAATATTGAAGTTTTTGTGTAGAAACATACTAACTACATATATGTATAATCGAATTTTGATATTAAACAAAGAAAAATATATTAAAAAATTTAAAAATATTGACTCTCGTATCTTAAAAGTAGTACTAAAACCTAATTTTACTTGATCCAAGTAAAATCTTTTGTACTTGAATCTACCCTATTGAGTAAAAATCAATGAAAATTTTATAACATTCAGTAATGAAATGTAGACAGTAGTAAGAAAATCCATATCACACAACATTGTGGCCTTGTTGACCAATGTTTTGAAGCAAAATCGGAGTTTTAATTCAGATTAGGTTAGCATTTTAATAGATTCTACTCTGAACCGAATCATAAATAAGGATTAATGAAATATATTCATCAGGAAAAACGCACATTTCTTGTTTGAAATGTTTATTTGCTGTGCAATATAAATTGGTTCTTTTCATTGATTGATTGATGGCGTGCATTCGCATCGAAGGAAGTTCTTCTAATGTTAATGTTCATTATAGAATCGTAAAAAAGCCCAAATGTTTTTGCCACATTTTAACATTACATTCATTCAGCTGATTAAAATCAGCTTAAGTTCATATCGTGTAAAAAAATACAACTCATCGGATCAAACGTAGGCTGTCCTATTAAATTTAGCGTTTAAAATAACATTAAGTGTAGATTTTTCTAACAATTCGAATAAGTTCGGTTTGGTTGAGAATATTCAAATCAATGATCAATCAACGCAGCATTACTACTTGTTCTGATAGGTAGAAAATATCCAAAATAAGTACACATTTTATAATTTGAAACGAATCAGAATATAATTCTTGTTATTTGTATGAGTACAAAAAAATATTCCACAAATATTAAAATGTTATTCCGATCTTTAAATATATTAACCGAAGTAAATAACCTGTAATCGTATATCAAAACTTACGCTTTAGAAAAAAAAAATGGTTTTTGTCAGTTTGCACACCCTAATAATAAATAATAATATTTACATTTCTATCATAAGCTAGTTGGATATAATGGCGAAAAAGAAGCGAAATGATGGTGATTGGATGAAAATTACACTTATTTGTGAGTTATGAATTCTTGAATCGAATTGAATCATAAATAGACATCTTATTACGCCAGAACTTTCAGTGTGAATATAAATCTGACGTGGTAATTTCAACTTATAAAATTCAAACTACATCAATTTTCTTAAAAAGGATTTAGCGTTTTGGTTTTTTTTCATTTTCAAATTCTGGCAACACGGATAACTCTAAGGAAATGTCTGCTTTAAAACATTGCTGAATGCATTTATTAATTTAATATTCAACATATTTAATAATATTAACATTTAAAAAGATAAATACATCATACAATTTAAATGTCAATTGTGATAAAATAAAATACCAAATGATAGTTTTTCAACCTAAATTCATTAACATTAAATTCCTTAATAACCAACCGTCACCGAAAAGCCATCAAATACAAAAATGGTTTTGATTAGCTTCAGTTTCTGGAGTCAAAGTCAGAAATACAGAAAATTTGTATTCTGATTCCGATGATGGAATCAAAATGGTATTGAACATTATTTCTGTTTTATACAACCCAAACAAAATTACAACAAATTTGATTTTGATTCATACACGCGAAACGAAGTTAGAAAAAATTGGATTCCGATTCTGCTTATGAATTTAATTTAATTTTATTTTTTTTGAGTTTTTAATTGAACAAACAGCCTACATTTTTGAATAGTTGTAAATATTTCTAAGAAAATATTATCACAAATTCAAGTTTTTTTTAAACTATTTTTACCTTTCGTTATTTTATCTGCCCTAGATTATACTTTGAAATTTTATAAAACTATATTTTTGTTTCAGGTTCTCGAATCAAAATGTCTGAGTTAACACATTTTGATAGAGAAACAGAATCAAAGTAGGTTTCTGCTATACCCATAAAGTAGAGCCAGTTTTCAATTTAAAATATGCGTGCAAACGAATCTCAGAAAATGTCATCTCAGTTAATGCCATGAAACTACACTTGCTTTTGTAAGATGCAAAAAGGAATTTCGTTGATTTTTTCAAAATGTGATTTGCTTAATACTGAAGTTGCATTACAATTTGTTTACGAAATTGAATTTCTACCGCGACAATGTGTAGAATGTAAAATGAGTCTGTCGTTGAATAGGCCTTCTCGGAAAGCGGACGAGCGGACGACCGTTAATCTCTACGTATCAAAGTCACATCTAACAAATCCGTAATTTGGCATTCAATAACCGTCGACTAACGATTATAAATCTAGATGATGTTGGCATATCAGACGGTATAAAATGCAATTGTTGGGGTGTAAATCTGTCAGATTTGGTCTGAAGGTTTCATTTGGAACTTAGGTCTTTTGAGAGAAATTGGAGGTTTTGGGGAGGAACTTAGATTCTTGGCGGGATGTGTATACTTACGAGGGGGTTTCGTATTGGAGGAGATGAAAAGAAATCGGGATATGCAGTTAACTTACATTATGTGTTATTTGGGTGTTATTAGTATGTTGAGGGTGGCTTGGTCCGGTTGGCGGCTGGCGGAAAAAGAGCTCCAGTATATATATATATAAATAGCGGTTTATATAATTACATGGTTGTTTAAAGTAGCCTTTACACAAGCAAATAAATTTTAAATTTTTACAATTTACAAATTGTTTGATAAAAGCAATTCAGCTTAACTCAGTATAATTTGATATAATGCAATTTGAATTCGAGGCAGTGTAATTTAATTAAATGTAATTCATTCTAGTTTTCCGAAAATTCATTTTAGTTCATAGTTCATAATTTAATTTAATTTAATTTACAAAATTCATCTTTAATTCATGGGAAGGATTAGCTTTGTTCAACAGACGGATAAATCAAATCCATTTTAAAATATATTGTTTGGTCTAAGACGCATCGAATCTCTTTCAGTGCCATTGGAACCAATCTATTTTTTCGAAAAAGACTATCGCGTTAAAATCTGTAAAAATATTATTTGTGGCTATTATTATTATTATTTAAGAGAAGATCCGAAAACAATCAACCAATCTTACAAAGCTCATACTATATGTAAAGGTGAAGCAAAGCCAATAAGTTCGTGGCAAAATCGTCCAGATATCGTTATAGTGACACTTTTCTTCGATTATCGTGGTGGTATCGGGTTAAGCTATCATACAACAAATATTATTTAAGTGTTATGCCATATTTATGGACAACAATTTCGGCTGTTTGCACCACGATAGTGTCCTATCTCACACTGAACATGCTCCTCATGAGACAAAATTACAATTTATATTATTGTGACTTCTTGCTATTTTACAAATTTAAAAGACTGCTCCAGGGACACTATTTTGAGTCGTTCGCTGACTATATTGGAATGAGGCTATTTGATATGCTTTGCTTATTGGAAAAACGTTGCGTCCGGGGATCGCTTTGAAGACGACAGAATAGACTTGGAGGAATTAATGAAGATTTAGAAAAAGAAAAAAAAAATAATAATAATAAAACTAGTCTTATTTTCGGACACAGAAAGATTGAATATATCATTTGACACGGTCAAAAATGTAACATCCAGAAGGAGGCGTTTAAAGTGAAACAATGAAGTGAAACACATTTGAACGCAAGATATTGGCATTTTGAACGCTTCCTTCTGGAAACGCATGACTTTTGAAGTCGATTAAGTAATGTCCATCCGTCTGAGAGAATGGCTGATAGACATACTAACTGCCGAAATTTGTTATGAAATTTCATTAAACTTGATACAGTTTAATATTGTACTACATCTCTGCCGTGGTTGGAATTTTCGAAATTCAGATTTTTCGTACAAATTGGACGATTTTCCAAAATTCAGTATTATATCTGTAACTCCCAATAAGTATACTGTAGCGACTTGAATATTTTTTCATTGTTTTGGTCTATAATTTTTGGTTAAATTTGAGATTCTAGTACCTCACATAAAAATGTCCGATTTAACCGAAATATTCACTAAATGCTGTAAATGGTACACTTTAAGAGTTTGTTAAGACAGTGTCTCAGGAAATGAAGCAGATTGTCACGTCCTTTCTGCAGCATCCTAAATTTATATTCACTGTATGGTTGCCCATTACATGATAACATTCTGAGAAAAATCCACGCTCCATTTGTTTCTTCCCAAACAAATGACCGATTTAACCCATATCTTTATATCCTTTGACCTCTTGTATTTAGTTTAACCAGATTTGGCACACCCAAGGAAATTTTTTAGAACTTTTTATTAATGTCGTATATTGTAAAACGATTTCTCAGGTAACGGCTGTTTAAGTCTAACTTCTTTTAGAACACCTTCCATGGAGTACAAAAGAATTTAACAGAAATAAAAATAACTTGGAAGATACTAAAGGAGTACATTTTTTGTCTAATGGTGCGCATTCACACCTAACGTGATTACAATTTCTGTCGAATTATTCTCGTTAGTGGTAGCTGAGAAAAGACATGAATGAATCGAGTTAAACTACAATATTGGAGTTTCGGTTTTCGTAAGAGAATTGTAAAAAAAGGAGAAGATATTGTGGGATCACCCAAGATCAAAATTTTGATAAATTATGACGTTCATGTTCTACTAATGCTTCGTGTAATCTGTTGGATTTAGGACCAACTCGAACAATAATAGTCACCTGTAGAACCGAATTATAAGACCTTCTGCAATTGGTTCTTTGTAATCGAAAATTTTGCTGGGCCGTTAACTGTTTGATAAACTTAGTTATGAGAATGAAAATAGACTATAATAACATGCGCAAATTTAATTTCCCTCCGTAGATTGCAGTAACTTCATTTTTTTGCCAAGAGCGTTTAATGTATTGTTTGTTAACTAATTTAATCGATAGATTCTTAGATTCATATATTTCGTTCATTCATTGCATTAACACCAAGCGCTTTGCCTACGCACACTTTTGCACTAACACAAAAGGACGCTGGCTGAAGGTATATCTAAGCGAGTTCACCTGACTGAGATTCATATAATTGGCCTACTATTACTAGCTATAATTTATTATTGTCCTGTTTACGAAGCCCTAACTAATACGTGGTGGCGCACCATTTGTGCTGTAATAAGAAATTCAAATTCAAAATATTTAATCATTGTATTTCATTTATTTTGTTTTATTGTATAGAAAATTGAATTCTATTTTATATAAATAATTAGATTTGAAGATGATAGACCGCAAATAATCTTCATGCTCATTCACGCATATGCGACACCTGGTCAGAAAATTATTCATTCCTGCTTGAAGGATTGAGGTTGGGGTCGCCTCAATTATTATTTTAATGGACTGCTTTAATTCAGTCAAATTCATTGGTTTCGTTTTGTACACGTCTTGCTTGGCATAACCCCATAAAAAAAGTCTGGTGCAGTCAACTCAGGCGATCCAGGGAGGCCGGTGGAAAATGGAGTTTCTGGATATTAATTTCTTTGCAAATTTTCGTTGGATTACCGCCATAACCGGGTTGATTATGTCTGCAGTTGCTCTATCTTGCTGGAACCAAACGCTGTTGAAACGGATACGTCTTCAGCGCAGTGCTCGGTAAAAAAAAACACCTTCAACATCTTTAAATAACGGTAATAAGTTTTTACGTTTTGTGTTTGTACCAAGATCCGTGCGTCATCCTGTATAACATTCAATAGATCCAACAGAAATAAAGGAAACTTTGTGTACTTCGTTAAAAACTGTTATTGACCTCAAAAGAAATTTCTGAAAATTGAATCCATTTCCACAACTTTTAGACACCATTACGTTTTACGAGGGCGGGCCCAAAAAAAATATACGAATATTACTGAAAAGTGGCAACCTTAAAAAACATGTGTTTTATGTTTAATATATTTATTTGAGCCTTCAAAAGTAAACGATCTCAGTAAACTTGTAAACATGAGAAAATTGGTCACCGTTATGTAATTCTATATTTTCAATATTAAAGCCGAACTAGATTCTACTCTGGGGGTATCTGCTCTTTCGTTTACGAATGTGAACTGTTGGGTAGCGGAGTTTAAACGATGCACGGTAAGGAAAATCCACAAAATGGTATTGGATGATCGTCGACTGAAAGTGGGTGAGCTAGCTAGCAGTTTAGAAAGTGCTATATATCGCATATTGACCGAAAATGAGATGAGAAAGCTGTGCGCAATATGGATGCCGCGCTTGCTTTCAAATGAGCAAAAACAGCGTCGTGAAGATGTTTCAGTGGAGTGTTTGGCGATGTTCCACCACAATAAAGCTGCATTTTAGGGTTGATTTATAATCATGGGTGAGACTTTGATGGTGGTAGCACTTCACGCCTGAGACAAAGAAATAGTCGAAGCAGTGAACTGGAATGGACTAATCGTGTCCAAAAAAGGCGATGACGGTTGCATCTGCAGGCAAGGACATGGAATGTGCATGGGATTATTTTATTTTTCTTATTTTGCAGAAACCATCAACGGCGAATGTTATAGTAATTCATTGCATCGTTTAGGTGATGAAATTATGGAAAAGACAGCATTTGGCGAAAAGCAAAGTGTTGTTTCATCAATAAAATGCTCCAGTTCACACATCCACTATTGCGAGTACCAAAATTAATGAATTAAATTTCGAATTGTATCATCGCCAACCTTATTCGCCACATTTAGCTTCCTCAGACTATTTTCTATTTACAAACTTGAAAAAAAAAGTTTTCCAATGATGAAGAGTGGAGTCTGCGGTTGATGGCTATTTTAAGGAGTTTGACAGCTCTTACTAAAAAGAGGGTATAGAAGCTGCTGAATATCGCAGCAAAAAGTGTATCGGTTTAAAAGGAAATTATTTTTTTTTGTCTTGTGAGGTCGGTAAGTTTTGGGACCGGAAAACTTGCAATTTGACGATAATACGTGGCTATTGGAAATAGACGTTGGAGACGTTGGCACGTTTTACACAAAATTGTATTCATTTCGCATGATGTCTACCTAATATTGCAGGACTTACTGACTTGCTGTTTGACGGGCCTTGGGACATGATGCACTATCATATCTTTCATTTTAACAAACAACAAATCGGAAATCATGGGTCTGACATTTCCAGCAGCACTTTCGATAAAATTAGCTTTTGATGCTACCACTCCAAAATAATTATCAAACTGATACTGCAGTTATGCGAGTATTAGTTTCTCGACACGCAAACGGTTATGACGATGAAATTTTTTGAATTTTTTTCCAATCGCTGTAACTGCGTACCTCCAATTTTAGGTAAAAAAATTCGTCCCAGCAAAATAGTTTATTTTGGAAATTAATTTTTTTAACAGAATATGTGATGAATTAGAGACAAATTTAGTAGGAAAACTTTCCTCCTACTTCGACATCACGATTTGAAAGGTCACAGTTTCTTCTGAGACATAAAATATCGACGTCAAACCACATATCCCAGTTAGAGCAGTTTGCTAAAAAAAAATTATGAGTTGGGGATGGATTAATAAAATGATTGTACAATTGTTTTTCAAACTTTGAAAATGGTCTTTATTCCAATTCTCAAATCAGACCTTACATGGTAAGGTTTCCTTCCTAGTCTTTGTAAGGGCCAGTTTTTACTGATGATCAGGAAATAAATATATGTAATTTTTTTAGGGAGGAAAAAAATAAGTGTACTTTGTTTGATAATTGTTTGAATTTTTTAAGATCTGTTTGAACAAATTGAACTTGAGAATAGCCCACGACTGGACGATTGAAGATATTTAGGAAAGGCCCGTAATTTTGGCGGTGTCCTTGAAACCATATTGTAATATTAGGTATGTGTACAGAAAAAATCATTGATAACAAACGAGTTATCATTCAAAAACCTTTGATTCAGTTCAGTTCAACCAAGTTCTAATAATAAATTGGGTGGAAAAGATATAGGCCATTTACCACGTCCGCCACATAATGTCAAAGAAACTAAGTTAAGTTTAGAAAGCAGCGTATAAAGAAGTAAATGGCGGTCTCTGGTCTTCAAAGTGAAACGCAATTTTCATCAATTTTTATCAACGTTAATTAACGTATCAAATATCTTTTTTTCTCTGACAAGCGAAATGACTGCTTGTGATTTTCTGATCACTCTGGGCAATTATTCGTCACATTTTCACAGCATTTTTGTTTTCAATGCTAACTTTCTACGATGGCGTGAATGCCTCTGACTCCCACAAATTGTATTTATGTCAAAAAAGTTGTCTGTTTAAGAATGTGTCGAAGACGAGATGGATTCAGGTGTGATGCTTTGTTAAAAACAAAAAAAAAAAAAAAACTGAGGAACGTGTCGAACATTAACATTCTGTTAACTGTGACGCCCAAAATCCTTCGAGCTCATAGTATTATCACATTATCATTCCCCTCGAAATGGAATAGTTTGTGGCAGGTGAAATTTTAATGAAGTCACAACGACTAACAACCGTACAAATTGTTGCATGGAAATTTTTTGCCAAAGTGTGACGGCAACCGTGGCATCATTTAGCATCCCTAAAATTTTAGCCCACACGCTAACTTTACCACTAAATTCACATGGTGGAGATTGCTTAATGAAAACTGTGGATGTGGTTCCCATATAACACAAATTCGATGCGGCAGTTATTAACATAAAATAGTAGTCCCAGGGCGCAAGTCATTATCGCACGCTTTAACCGAAATGTTTATCAAACTATTATAATTAATCCGGGCAGCGAAAAATACCACTAAGTATTGACGCCACAAATTGAATTGCTATAATTACGTTATAAAATATTGAACGTAATAAAACGCTGTAATATGAAATATTAATGTTAATGCTAAATACGCCATATACGAGTATAATATAATTCGACTGCCTGTAAGTCAATCATGAAGGATTTCTGATTTAAACACAATTCAAACGTAATCCACTGTTTCCACCGTTTCTTCTCACCATCTGTATGTTGCTGCGCGAAGGCGAGGAAAAGAATTTCGTAGTGAAATTTTGGGTATAAAAAAGAAAATCGTCAACAAATACTTTGTGAGTTTAAATGTAAGTATATAAAAGTTATTTTTGTAAAACACGACGTATAGGGAATAGAAAGGAGCCAATCGAGTATGTGACAACACCATTCATTTGAATATGAAATACAAACCGCCATAGCTGCCCAGTAATTTAACCAACACCTCTGCAAGTAAATTAATATTGGAAGGAATTCTATAACCACAGAGAAAATTGAAAACCATTTATTTAAAAAACAGTCACAGAAGTTTTCAGTCAGGTGAACTGACTTACACAAATCTTTTACCCAACGATATTTTCTGTTGTTGAGAAAACTTAAAGGATGGCAGAAAATGGGTCGTAAACAGCCCGGTTCTTATCAAAAATTGCTCAGAATTAATTGAATTGAAGTTTTGAATTTACAGAGGTACCCCTGATTATTGTTAAATTCATCAATTTGTGTAAAGACCAATGTGGTCTATTTTCATTCGCAATACTAAATTTACTAAAGACCCTGATATGTGCTGAATTATACTGAAGTAAGTGCAATTGACGTAAAAGTACGGATCCAGGAATTTATGGGGTAAATTAGGTAATTCATATGGTAATTTATATTTTCAAATTTTACCAAGTGTTGTAATATTATATAATCGAGAGAAATTTATATAACTGTAGTGGATAAATCGGGGATTAAAGCAGAAAAATAAAATTTCATTAAATCGCCCAATTTTTATGGAAGATACCGGAAGGAAGATACTCTTCGTTTTCATTCCCAAAACTAAGTTCACCAAAAGCATTATATGGACAAATTTAACTGCATTCAAGACATTTGCTTGAAAGATATGAAACTTCGAATATATGGACTAAGTATTTCATTTGCGTGTGAAGTTGTCTGGTTACTTGGTGGATTGTTCTCAAGCTCAACAGAGTTACAAATTAATACAACGGGCAAGAGAGTAGGCCAGTGGAGGTCACTAATGAGAAATTACGGAGAAAAAGTTAATTTCGGAATGATGACCAATTTATATTTGGGGTGCCATAGGGGGTTCCACAATCCTGTAAATTTTCATCCTGAGAATGTATTTTGACAAACGTTAAATTTAATTTGATTTTTTTTAAATTTTGTTATGTGAACAAAATTTTGGGTTACTGTCTACAAAAGAGGAGTTACAGAGAAAACGTTGAATTTCAGACAAACGATCAATTTGTGTGTAGGGTAGCGAATAGGTTCGATCGATGTAGTCCATTTACAATCCTGCGCTTTCATTAAGATTTACGGCAGTTATCGTATCTACCAATCAGCGGACATCGCACAATCGACTTAGAAAACGTCTGGCCAACATATAATTTACGATTTAAATGCTTCTTTTTGTGTATTAAATTTTTGCAGTATCAAATGATATATACTTTCCTTCCTTCCGAAAGGATGAAGTACCGTGAACTCTAATTCGTACTCATGTGGGCTTGTGATGGACCGTGACTGAACATACAACCGGCATCCGGCAGTCAATATATATTACGATGTAAAAGTTCGTTTATGGCATCATTTGCTTCATCAATTTCTTTGCTAGCAAAGGCAATTTCAGCATCAAGCAATTCCGAACATACATGTGAGAATTTAAGTATAAATTCAGCATGTGGATTTTTAGCAGAGAACTCAACTACTAAAATAAAAGATGTATTTGAGAGTACATAGAATGAAATATAAAGTTTGTACAAATTGATTTAAATGGATTAAAATAAATAAATTGAGGCAGAATTGCCAAAGCTTGAAAACACACAAGAAAGTTACAAGTTTCTGATATGCCATGAAACTAGCTTGCATTTCTCAAATCCCCATAATAGTTAGATAATCAAAGGAGATATACTTGAAATCATGCTATATTACGACTTTTGAAATACTCGCACTTCCCTTTCTTTACATATGATGTGAGGCAAACAATCCAAAGCTCTGCTAAACGCAATTAAATACCAAACAGACTTAATTTATGTACTCGAATGTAAAATTGAATGTTTGTATCTCAGTAAAGTATTTGTTCTGAAAAAAGTATCTAAACTAATGGATCGATTGCCATGAAACTTTGATAACACATTTATGTCACTCAGGAAGGAATTATAGGCTATATTAGGTTGGTTAGATAAAGGGGCGTGGAACCGCCCATACAAGTAACAATTTTGAACCACCATATCTAATGATCTATTAGAGGTGTACAGAAAAGATTTGGTACGTATGCAACTGTCATAAAAGGAAATATAATGGAATGAAAAGGGGCGTTATCCCGACCCTTTATAAAATGTTCTTATTGTGGTCAAAGTAACTGATCGATCGACTGCAAAAAAATTATCAGTATGTTACAACCACTGACGGAATTGTCATATGCTATATTAAGTTATGATTGGGAAAAGAACATCGCAACGTACACATAACTTAACATTTCGAACGGCAGTATCTCAAGAACTTTTGGAGGTACAAAGATGCTATTTGATATGTATATTACTGATACATAAGTACAAAGAAATATGGTCCTTTTAAAAATTTGTTCTACCGAGCAAAATAACTGACAGATTGTCATAAAAATTTAACGATAAATTGCTATCAATCACGAAACTTTCATTTGCTATTGCATATTCGTATTAGGTGAAAGGGAGTGGCACCGTCTACAGACGTATTTCATGAACTATAACAGGTGTCCAGGTAACATTTGGTATATATGCTATTAGTATAGAGTGAAATATGTCAGTAAAAACTGGACGGCGCCACGATCTTATTATTATATAAGACTATTATTATTATATAAGACTAGGGGAAAGGGGAGCGATATCACCCACACAATTTAAATTGCAAATTCTCATAAACTATTAGAGGTATGGATGCGGAACTTGGTACGCCTAATATGGATATACTAATCAAAATATTCTACCAACTTTGCGGCAACTTCAATCGTCATTATAATTTAAGACTTTTTTGCTGTCAATCACAAAATTGCCAATTGGCTAGGATTGCAAAAAGCTGTACAATTACTACGCAAGAATTTAAGCGATCATATCTCATAAACTGGTAGAGATAAATATATGCAATTTTTAAGTTTGCTATTGGCAAAGGAGAAAGAAGTTCTAGGAATGCCTTACACTTCGAAATGACATTTCTAAAATTGTAATAATACTGAATTATTGACCGAGCAGGAATACATTAGGGAAAGATTGAACAAAAATTCGTATTATTAATAACTCAATAACTCAGGTTATATTTTAGGTATGGATTTGAGTGCCATAAAATTATAGAAAATGTTTTCACTCCACTTTAACGAAGGTTTTGCAACGCATGCCTGGTCGGTTGTAAAGATACAAAGAAGACCACTTTGGGATTTCGAAACTATGTTCCAGATTGGACCAAATGAACAACTAAAGAATGAATAGCAGACATTAAATAAGTAGAGAGAAAAGTAGGCTGATTGTGAGAAACGATATATATGTATGTATAATATATTATATATATATAATATATATAAAATGCAATTAAGTTATTTCTGTTTTTTTTTATATAAATGCAACTTTATTATGAAATCGTGTTTACAAATAATCCATTGAAAGTATTGCCCACCGCTAGCTATTACTTTTTCCCCTCTCTCTGGCAAAGCTCGAACTCCGTGACGGTAAAACTGTTTATCTTTTGAGGCTATTCACGATTCTAGCCATTTCTTGATGTCATCATAGGAGTGGAACTGCTGGTCTGCCAGACTGTGTGCCATCGAACGGAACAAGTGGTAATCGAGTGCAATATCTGAATAATATGGCGAATGGGGTAAGACTTCCTATTTCAACTATTACAGGTAGGTTTTAACAGGTTTGGCCACGTGAGGCCAAGCGTTGTCATGATGAAGAGTAACTTTTTCTTGTCTTTTCACGTATTGTGGCCGTTTCTTGCGCAGAGCTCGGTTCAGTCGCATTAATTGAAGTCTATACCGATCCCCAGTGTATTTGATCCCACCAAATACAATACATAACCTTCGCAGCGTGAATATTCCCCATGACTTTTTTCTTTGGATTGCTTTAATGAATCCATTTTTCACCACCCGTTATAATACGATTTTGGGACCCCTTCCTTTTTTGTCGCTGAATCGGTTGTTCACAGGCGAACTAACGACGCTCAACGTCCCTTGGATTCAACCAAAGCTGCTTGATTTTGAATCATTCTCAACGCTAGTAATCGTTTGGAAATGGCTTGGCGGGTAACTCCTAATACTGAAGCAAGTTCTACCTGCGTTTGACGCGGATTGCCATTAATGTCGTCAATTCAGCGTCTTCGAATGTTTTTAATCTTCACGGGAATGATCGTCAGCATCAAAATTACGCCTTTAAAGCGACAGAAGCAATCTCGGCACATTGTTTCACTTAAAGCAGCATCTCCGTAAACATTTTGAAGCTCTCGATGAGCTTCAGCCGCTATTTTCTTCGATTGAGAAAAATTTTGAATTGAACTGAAAATCTTACATATTCACGCAGCCAAAAATATGACGTCAAAAGAAAATCACTATTGTATCGAGACGGTATGTTTACCATATGCCTAAGCTTGGCTCATGACGTTTATGTTATGGCAGAATCGACTAGCACTTACAGCTGGCGCCATCTATTGGCAAACAGCGGGAACTTACTTGCGATATAGATATAAAACATGTAATCCTAATTTTGGGATGTATGCACGGTTGTTACTTGAAATCGCAAAATGAGAATGTACTCGATTACTTAATGATCTCTTCTGGTCCCATTCACTCAGATATTTTAAACTATAAAAATATTAACAAAAATGTTCCCAGTTTTGTTTTAATAATTTGTAATTTGAATCTTTTCGATTCTACGCAGTTATTGGCAAAATACACAAAAAAAGGGGAAGAAATATTAATAAATTCAGGCTAACTTGCTATCATGTGTAGACTAATTATAAAAGTGTGGAGTATCTAAATTCGCTGCAATTCTGCTGCTTTCTTGTTCAAAGCGATTATGTTTAGGCGTATTTCTGAAAAGAAAAACTCTTTCGGCATCTGAAAACAATTTTGCATGTGAAAAAATTCTGCACATGGTTTTTCATACGAGTATATTGGAAATACTTACAAATGATTTTATCCATATGAGGATTTCCTATATGGGAAGTGGCTGTGACGAAACCTTCTTAAATGGAAATTGCGTACGATATTATTTTTTATATAAAAAGTGCCTATAAAGACAATTTTATGTATGAAAAGTGCATATGAAGACATTGTTCTATATAAAAAAGGCATGCGAGAACTACTTTCTTATGGAAAGTGGCTATGTAAACATATCCTTCAGGATGAAAAGTCGTTGGCTGATCGATTTGCCAATCAAAGTTATATTAAATTATGCAGATATTTCTATAATAATTGATATATTCTTATATCTTTATCCAAAGGAAAAATGTTACATGTCTTTTGAAGCGTCGAAAATGTAACATCTGGAAAGATGCGTTTAAAGAACCAAAAATACTTTGACCACATGCGTTTCGCTACTTTCGGTTGATTTGTTTGGATGGCAGGCTTTTAGAAAAGATTGATATTTTTCCATGACTTCGAAGGCTTTATACGGTATAGTTAGAACGAGATATGTTACATAATTTGTTGCCATTTTAAAAGTAATTATACCTTTCTCATAGAAACTCTCGTCTCTATTGACAAAAAACTGGAGCAGTCGATTTTCATAAGCTTCTTTTGAGGGGACTTTTTTCCAGAAAAATCATTTGCCGTAAACAGGAACATTTAACGCCAGATAAGCACTATAAAGTAAAATGCATAAGAATATCCCAACTAAGCTGGCGAATCGCTTTCGATGTTTGTGGCCTGGCATTGTCCTGATTGAACACTATTCCCATGCTATTGGCCGTTTCAGGGCAATTGTTTCTTTTAGACGGTCCAATTATTGACAGTACAGGTCCGAATTAAGGATTTGGTCGGAAGGTAGCGGGTCATAGTAGACGATTCTCTGCTAATTCTACCAAATATACAGCAAAATCCTCCTGAGTTTATTATGTCTGGGATACCATTTGCGCCGGCTTAACGCAATTCGACCCCGTCCGTTTTTGCTTGACGTTGTCGTAAGTGACCCATTTTTCATCACCGCTCCAGACGTGCAATCCTGTGACGATTCGCAAATGGAAATTACATACATACATGGGGCTTCTTTTTGTATCCAGCCTTAATCAAGTAGTTCAGGCTGTTCAATGTATAACCCTGAGCAATGAAAACAGTGCTTACATGGCTTTCCACTGAATCCGAATATGCAGTCAGATGAATCTAGGAGAGTGAAAGGGACATACCGTTTAACGACGACTCAGAACGTTAGTTTTGATAGTTTTTTCATGACTTGGCGATTTCTAGAATATTTGAAATATTCGTTAGCACAGCCGCACAAAGAAAGATAGATGGCCTTACCAAGTGTTGAACCCGATTCATAATTTATTTAGGTCATAAAATTGCGAAAAAAAATTGATTTTCTGTATTCTTACTTAAGTTCTTAGAAAAAAAAAATGTCAGTTCAATTTTGATTGATTTGATTGATTTTCTTTCTAAAAAAACATACCTTAATGTCCAAGGAAGATATCCGTAGTAAAACAATTTTTTTTAATTATGATAAAAACTAATGTATGACCCCCGAACTTTTGATAAATATCTCTTAAGCTTGATTGAAAAATGTTGCACACACTTTTGGTAGGTAATTTAATTACTAATAATTAATTTTCAAAACTCAAAAGATATAAACTTACCTTTATCTCAGAAACTGGTTTACTTTTTTTAGCGTATTCGGATTCAGCGAAAAATTTTACATAAAAAATGATAGTAATCTAATGTAATTGATGAAAAGAGACAATAATTCAGTTTCAAAATACGACATTCCGAAGCTTATAGACTGGTTTGCATGGCACACATTTAAATTATGTCTCACCACCAGCTACAATGCGTTTTATGAAAATGGGGTCGGACGTTTTAAATTTTATTCCTTGTAAGCTTTTTGTAATATGCGATTCGGTACAAGAAAGCCAATTTGTATTACAAAATAAGAGAAACATTTTTTGTTCAATGTTTTTATCCAAAGTGCAAAAAAATCGCAAAACACCCTTGAGAGACGAAATCAGGCATAGTAATCAAACTAAGTGATAGACTGCGCACAAACTTCGCATCAATATAGAGGGCATTTGTGCCTACTTAGCGACAACAAGTTTGTTAACGTCTCTTTGAGTGTGCTTTATAAGAGATCCGTTCATAAGAGATGTTCCGTTCATTATTCTCTACGGTAAACATTTTTCACATTTTTCCAAATTTAAATCATTTTTATCGCTATTATTATGAAATTCGTGTCGATTGTATAACAATAATGAAATGATAGATAACATTTATAAACCTGAGAATATACGAAGGTGCCGAAAGCGACATGGTAGTCTTCAATGTTTCAAATTTTGACGAGCATTATAAACCAAGGGAATAAAATTGAAATTCTTCAATCTAAAATTTATTGGAAATGAGAACTATTTTCCATAGCGAATTCCAAAAATGTAAGAGTGATTACCTGTGCGCAAAAACTGGCCAATTTGCACGATAATTTCCCATAAAATGCAATGCTTTTGTATTTCAATTAAACTCGTCTATCACTGAACCCAAGAAGCAAACACATATATTTTGGTAATTTGACGGCGTCAACAGGATTTCACAGATTTACTGAAAGTGTCTGCATACATAAATTGTAATTTGCTATAGCTATTTTTATTAATTTGCTGCCTTATTGTCAGTGAATTCAATATACACGCAATAAAATTTATTAATTAAGCATCCAATTTCAGGACATTAAGACAGCTAGAAGGGATAATATTAATCAATAGGCAAATTAATAAATCTCCCTCTATTTATCTAATTCGTGTACCATGAAACGATTTATATACTCGCCAGCATAAGTAAATAATATAGACTAATAAATAATGCCCAAAGAAGTCAACAATGTGGGGTGGTCGTATTGTGGCATTCCATGCTATGGGTAGAGTTGCAAATGATATTTATGTGATAAGTATAAGATAAATATAGCAATAGCTTTCCCATTTGATTGTCTTTGCTACCCATCCTCCCATCCGCAAAACTCTTAGTAAATTATCCAGGCGAGAGCAAACAATCAACTATATACTCGTATTGCATGAGGAGTCTAAATCTGTCTCATTATGTGCAATAGAAGTGAGTAAAGAATGGAATTTTATGTACATTTACAAACACATACATTTTGGAATATTTTTCATAAACACATATGTATAGGTATATACATACATTACAAATACAAAAATTTGTCTTGACACATAAATATCCATATCTTTTGTGTAAAAATCCATTCACAATGTAGGCGTTAAGGTATGTGATACTTTCTTAAAGATTCACTAATGTGAACATCAAAATAGCATATCATGAATCCAAATTTTTCGTTTCATTTCATTTATTTCAATCAATTAGAATGCAATTCGTTATGACATCGGCAAACATTTTCAAAAAAATGCAATCGTGGTCAAAAATATTTGCACAAATCTAAAATTTTTTCCTAAAACAGCTTCGTTTGATGTTGTTTCAAAACTGATTTGAAGTGTTGTTGTTTTTGGAATGTGTGAAATGTGCGATGACAATAACAAAAAATTAAAAAAATAAACGTATTTCAAGGAAAACCATATTCGAATTACTTACACAAAAGGAGCCCCACGGAAATTTGTCTAATAGAAAGAGGACTGGATGGAGTCCAGTTGCAAACTTTAGGGAGAGCAGAAAATTAATGAGAGTCACAAAAGAGAACCCAGAATAAAAATTTGAGCCAGGTAAAAGGTGTTACGCACATATATCTTCACGCACCATCTATTGCGTTGGGGCAGGTGTGAGTGGTGATACATTGGGCGTGAAAAATTGCTTACCAAAATGCTCTGAATTTGAGAACAATAATATAATGTTCTGAAATTATAGAGATTTCGGAGAGAGGCGATGAAGTTTACCTGTACTCGCTGAACTAAGTTTACTAAACGCCTGAATCATGTTAAATTACAGTGAATTTAGCTCAATAAAATGAAACATATGAGAAAGGTAATGGTTATTTGGTCGATATTTCTCCAAATTTTTCCAAGTATTAGCAAAAAAAATTGACGAAAATTTCACTTGAAATTTAAGATTAATGGTTATAGTTAAAGCGGTACGACAACTCAGTTCATTTTCACCGTCAGAGCTAAGTTTATTAAGCCTATAAGGCGTCTTAAATTTAACGGAATTATGTATATCTGGTTGAGAGGTAGAAGACTAAGAATATATGGGGTAAATATGTGATTTGTATGCGAGGCACCAGATGGAACAGATCATTGCTCGCCATTTTCATTCTTCAAACTAAGTTTATCAAACGCATTATATGTGCCAAATTTGTCTGAAATTCATGCACCTGCTAGGAAGACATTTACCTTAGAATGTATGGGTCAAGCAGTTCAGTTGTAAGGAAATACCAGAAGTTGCGAAACAAAGGCGTCCACTTTCATTGTGAGAACTGAGTTTATTAAACACATGATGCGTCTCAAAATTTAACTGAATTCTAAGATATGAACCCAAAAACATATGGGTTAAATCGATCACTTGTATGGAAGGTATCAGAAGAGACGCAGTTAATGGGTTAGCGTTTTCACATTCGTCAAACACTATAAATCAATACAATGAACAAATATGAAAATAAGGAAAAAATTTAATTTCGGGAAATCGGTCAATTTGTCTGGGAAGGACCAAAATAGGTAACAAAATATTGCTAGGTTTTAAGAAGTTTCAAAAATATTTACGAAAGTTATCGCGTCTATCAGTTAGTCAAACATCACTCAATCAATTTGAAAAGTCCTACAACTGATTTAATTAAATGATCCTTGGCAATTTAAACTTTTCCTTATGAGAGTTACAATTTTACTGTATGTAAATGGTAGATACCGTCATTCCTATGAGGTGAATATATAAATTCGTCAACGAATCTAAGATTTCATGAAGACACATAAAGCGGACAGTCTATGTTAGTAGTGACCAAATAAAAAATTGGCAAAAGAGATTTCTTTTCTGTGTAAAATCATTACACGAAATGACCTAAGAGCAAATTTAATGAGTTTTTCCTAATTTCTCTCAATACGAGGGATTTGATACTGTGTATTCCAAACAATATAAACATATTTTGATTTTGGTTTGGCAAAAGCATTGTAAACTAACCCCAACGTATTATTATGAGAAATTCATGACAGTTTCGCTT
The DNA here is from genome assembly GCA_019455685.1 of Philornis downsi. Taxonomy (NCBI): domain Eukaryota; kingdom Metazoa; phylum Arthropoda; class Insecta; order Diptera; family Muscidae; genus Philornis; species Philornis downsi. The sequence goes on along the minus strand of JAHXMU010000655.1, from coordinate 1,544,879 downwards.
TTGGAATTCCGTACAACAATATCTTGTAGGTACATATATCTCGTTCAGCTTGATAGACGGCTGTTGCTCGTTGCAGAGGCACCAATCGCTGGACCGGAAGGGGAGTACCGTTGTGATGGCACCGGGGGTGACAGGAATTTACACGGACAGGGTCTTGAGTTCGTGCCTTATTCATCTGTGTTTTATAAATCTCTCGGGGGATACGGGCAGCCATGGGAATCCTATGTTTACATCACATGGTTGCGTTCGCCGTTGCCGAGCGGAGGAGGTTTGGAGTTTTCCTCCGTTTACCCCGGTGTACTGCATTCTTGTAATGTAGTGTCGACTGTTCCATCTACCATCTACCTGGAGCCTTTTGTTGCATAGCGACCAATCCTATGATATATTTTTATAAATCACAACTTAGCAGCAGCTTAGCAGCGCAGCTCCGAGCGGTGAGTTTGAACAGGACGCCTGATAAGAGTTTCCGCCTCATCATTTGGTATTGGACCCCCAGTGTGAACCCATTAAGTAGTAGAAGTGGTACGAAAGGCCTCATCTCCGCCCTACTAGCATTAGGCATCCTCTGGCTGGAGAAAAGGGCTGACACTAGCGATAGCTTGTGCCAAAATTGTCGGACAGTCCAAGTTAACTTGACTATCCTAGATGGGAGCTGGCAATTGCATTGTAATATGCCCACGTATAACCCCCTTGGATTCTTCCTTATTGTATGTTATGCATATACAAAATTATACGAGTACGAGTACCTTCCTCGTTATGGGTAAAAGAACAGATAGTTATCAATATTTGAACTTTAATTTCTTACCGCAACCCTGCACATCGCAATGTTGTTGTTTTTTTTTAATTAAGAATTTGGGATGATAATTTAATTTATTAGGTAAAAATTCAAGTTGCTACTGTATATAGGAATATGGCAAGGATCGATATGTGTGGCATAGTTTGAGTTGACGTGCCAATTCACTCCATTTCCTTTCTCAGATAAATTTTATTTAAAGCATGTTGCGTGCCAAACTTGGCTGAATTCAATGCAAATGCTTGAAAGGTACGAAACTTAAAATATATGTATGTTTTGAATCGGTTATTTCTATGCTGGGTATCAGAATAGGCATAGTTGTTTATTCGGGTTTTTCAAGTTTTATCAAGGATTACAAGGAAAAGATTAATTTCGGAAAATCGGTCAATTTACATGAGATGAACAGGAAAGGTTGTGGTCACATCCATACCCAGATCCTATATTACCAAACCCTTCTCCCTTAGCCTGTGCAAAGGTTGCATGTACGAGCACCGACTGAATCAGAGATCAGAATGGGTCTGTTTAATAGTTCGATTTCTTTTAAAGCATTGCAAGTAAATACAATAAACTTTCATTTGAGTCGCTGCAATCTGCAGATTAGGAGTTGGGGAAAACAATTTGTATAAGAGGCATCAAAAGAGGTGGATTGATTTAGACCATCTATGTGTACAATCTTCGCCTACTATCAAGCAAAGTATTACGCAGGAGCAAGTTTTAAGATGTTTTATAAAGATTCACCGCCACATCAAATGATGTGTACTTTCAAGGGTGATATCTAGAAATGATATAAGTATATCTTTGGATGAAGGTACAATTATATTTTAACATATTGCGCGATTTGATGGGAAGTATAATTCCGTCAATAACAGCCAGAAACATCCATCTGTGTTCCCATAAAGTATACATACGTATTGCTGGTCAATGTTGGAATATATATCACTTTCAGCATTTCCTCAGGAGCTTGAGCCAGGAGGCTGAAATTTGCATAGTCATAAGTTGATTAAGTTCAACATTAAACAAATTCCACGCAATATGAAAAATCTTACTTTTACAAAACTGAAAGAAATGGATTGGGCATTTTTCAGAATTTTCTCAAAAACTTTAAATGATAAAAGCCTTTTAATGTTGGCACAATTAGATTTTCATGATTCCATGACTTTCATTTCCCAAATAAGTATATCTTCTGAAAGGACTGCCCTAATTGAGAGCGTGATTATTAAAAATTACTAAAATTTGAAACCTCTCTTTGTTAATTCAATAAGTGCCTATAGAAAACTTTAGCACTATATACGTTCAATAGAACAATGAAAGTGAGATTATTTGTAATTGTGCCAGATATAACAGTTGTCTGATTTTCTCTAAATTGCATACCTACTAGTCTTAGGTCAAGTACTAAAATGATCTGCAGAATTCAATTATTTCATTTTCCATACATCACCGTAATGGCCATATATACCAATTTAGTTTACGTTACTTTTGTGCTATTTATTTGCTCCCCGCTGCGGATACCAACAGGCTAGTAAAGGAAGGTGTAACGACGTCATAATGTGCTCTGAAAGAAATTTCTTTTGATCAATATTTGTGTATTTTTGAACTGTATTTACTGCGAAATATGCAAGTAATATGATAGCGGTAGAAGGATTTTCATCAGTGCTCTGCTCACAACTTCAATGGTGATATCAGCAACAATAACATAAACAATTACAACAGTAGCGTGGCATTTAATAAAATTCTAATTGTGCCAACATTAAAAGGCTTTAAAGCACAGGAAAGCGGTAACAGTAAATGAATACCGGCCAACCCGAAGTCACGAGGCGGGCACTTGAACTTCTTCCACGCTTACTGGCTTCCTTTACAATTTGTTATTTTTGTGTGGTGTATTGAGTCCTGTCTCTGCGGTATTCTGCCTGTCTGGATAATCAAATTTAAAAGCCTTCTTGTTCTCAATTCTTAGCAGATGCATTGCAAATCCGTTGTTCGTGAAGAGGGAGCTGTGGCCAATAGAACAGTGCGTTGAAGTGGCATTTATAAAAGTCAAAAAATACAAAATTAGAAGAAATCGTTTAAATCACCGAGGTTATTTGGATTTTTTATGTCAATTGAGTTTTATTTTGCTTGTGTAAATATTTTTGAAATTTATTAGATGTAGCTTAATATTTTGCCAGATCGTAGCTGGAAATTGCAGATGGACCATATCAGTGCCACCTACATAAGTTAGCCATTTTTATCAAAATTAGTATTTTTTTTTTAACCGCTAGGCTGCAGTAAAATACATTTTTGTCGATTGTGTAGTACTTTCCATACAAATGACTGACTTTTATCCTTTATTTAATTGCACTGAATTCGGTGAGATTTAGCATCTTAAACTTGGTCATTTGAACGAAAATTGACCGTATCGTTACATTCTTTCAGATATTTTCCATTCAAATTGACTGGTTATTAGAAATTTAAATCTCAAACTTGTAATTAGCATTAAATAGTTTTTCTGTCCAATTTTTTCCATTAAAAAGCTGCACAACATTTCAGCAAAAATTCATGGCTTCCATCCAATTTATTAAATTCATTATAATTTATCACATCCTCAGTTCTGATGCTGTAATGGACTACATGGTCACAATTTTTTGGGTGCCTCCCACACAAAATCCAATGGTTCCTCCATGATATATCATGTAAATACGTTGGTTGTTCGAAGATATTTCTTCAGTTTTGCCCAGAACTTCTTTCCACAAATCTGATATTTTTCGATGAATTTGCCCAAACAATACTCTTCATTTACTGTCTGACTTTCTGGCAAGAATTTCAAATTCATAATACCGTGACAATGGAAGAAAACGGTGACGATAACTTTGACTTATGATCGACTTTAACGTGTTTTTTTCGGTTTCGGCTCAGTTGGAAGGCGCCACACCGAAGTTTTGTGACTTTTATAGATGTAAGCAGCACCAGAAATAATTCATTTTAAAAATTGAGACCGGAATTGACTCGTTCTAATATGCATCCAGCGACGTTTACGCAACTGTGTTTTTGAAGAAAATACCTGTCTTTCGGAACTGATAAATTTCTAACCCGTTTCATACCCAAACAGTCGTGTAAAATGACACAGAAAATTCAGCGACCATCTTTCTCAAACTTAAACGATAATTTTCAGTTGCCATTTCCTTCAATTTATCAATGCTCATTTCATTTGAAAATGCTGTTGGCTGATCAATCAGCATTTCGAACGCATTGCAGATGCAGATGCGGCATTTTGACATCAGTTTGTATAAGAATTTTCAATCCAATTCTGCCACTACAGATCTGGTCATCAGTTAAAAGCAAAAACAGAGGTGAAAAGGATACTTTTCTATCAACGCATTTAAGTACTGGTAATATCTCGGTAACAACACTCATCAACCACTTTCTAAAGTAACTCCGCTTGAGTTCATTAATGAATATTTTGCACTTGCTTTATACAAATTATTTAAGTAATCAAGTCTCTCGCCATACGCAACACTCAACGGAATAGGAGCTGTATCACGGAGTTGGCATTTGCTAAAGAATTTCAACAATTTGTGAACTCTATTCGGCAATAAGCCTGTCCGTGATGAAATTTCAATTCAAATTTGGTATATTTTCAGCGAAAAGGTATCAATTTTTGACTATTTTTGCGGCTCTTAAAAAAATAAATTTTGGCATAATTTAGATGTTGTTGTTATTATCGTATCTACTACAGTCCCAAAGGCTTTATATTGTAGAATCTTAAGTCTTATCAAACTCTTTATCCATAACAAAACATACAAATCACTCTATAAAATGCATTCACTGAAAATTTAATTTGGTTATAAAATTCTATATTTTTGAAATTTTTTGGAGGTGGGTATATTTGTTCTAGATATCTAAGCTGGGCACAAAACTTTAATCAATATGATGAAAGTTATGGAATGTCGATCAATAAAGCGTTCGAATCACTAAATTTGCTCGGCAATTTTAAACTCTCTCTGGGCCCACTGTATCGAGATAAGATCTGCTAAAAAATACAATACCAGCTATACAGTACAAGTAATTTCATTTTGTTTCAAATGCAAACAATACGCTAAAGTAGAATACAAAACAAAAATAAAACAACAGCGGAAATTTTTAACAGAAAGTCCAAATTGAGGAATAACAACGTCTAGAGGATTGCGATTCACTGAGATGGGAATGTAAACGAACCAGGCAGTTAAATAAAACGACATTACTAACATCAACATCGTGCGAAATAACTGCATTGTCGCGGTATTAGAGGGCTAGGAAAAGGATTATTTTATTAAGCTTTTTGTAAAATTGAGGCTTGGTTTAGGTGCTACGCACCGTTTTACAAACATTGACGAATCATTCTGTGAACAGAAACATCTAATATTTCTCTAATATGGAGGTGCATATTTCGGCTGAAATAACAAATAGCTATTTTTATACGGTGTTCCCTTACAGATGGCTCAGCCAAAATAAGGAATATTTTAATGAGATTGCAGACAATCAATTCCCCACAAGTCTATACGAAATATATTACGTGAAATTGGGACAAGGTCTTTCACATCGTATCGAACACTTTGTTTAACAATGCCTTTGAAATTAACATGACTGACATACTGAAAAAAGTTCCCACGCCAATACAAATTCGATGCGGAACGATGGTAAGATGAAATAGACCAGTAAAGGGGTTGAAGAAAATACGAGTGAGTTAAATTGGCTTCAGTTAAATAGCAATTTGTAAGGATTATTTTGCAATTGAACTTCAGCCGATCTCTATCAGATATTGCATTTTCGTTAAACGCACAACTAAGGCAGTATCAGGGGTTTTTTGTTGTGAACCTCATTTACAAAATGCATTTATCCGGATCATTCCATTTTTCCTCAGTTGTCGTCGGGAATTTTCGATGCAGTCGAATTTAGTAATACAAATCGGAAACTTCCCATCTTTTTAGCAAGAATCTTTTAATACACCGCTACATAAGTCCGGTGAGAAAACTAACATCAGTAACAACGGGTAAAAAATAAAGCACAGTGATTGATGGAAAAGCTTACCCGAAAATTTGTGACCAGGAATTTTCAAAGGTCGAGTTTTTTCTTAATTAGATATTTTGGTTGAGAAAAACAACAATATTCTGGTTATTTGTGAACTCAAATTTGTTGAAAAAGCCAAATATTGTAAAAAGTACTCTCAGAAAATCGCAAATAATTCTGTATCCTATGGATTATTGGAAAATGTAATTTTTGAATATGGTTGAGAATACATTGGAGGCCACATAAAAACAACAATGGTTTTAAGTTATCGTCTTAAGTTATTCGCAAAAGTTATTGATGATATGCTGGAGTTGTTTTGCAAAAATATGTCTACTAACTGCAAGCTGCATTTGCAAAAAAAAAAAAACAAAAAAAGAAACAGCCAGATTTACTAATAGATCAGCAGAAAAATAAAAACGAAATTCCCCAAAAAAATTATTTTGCCATATTTCGCACAAAAAATGAAATTTTGCAAAACTATTTTCCTTCTTTCCTATACCAAAATATTTTATTCTTTCCAAAAAAGCTCAACCTCCTCAACCTTTACCAAGAACCTCAACCTTTACCAAGAATCTGACATTTCAAGTGTAGTCACCTATATCGTCGAAACAATCTGCCCGGAGGAATGAAACTATACTCGTACATATCATTCGATACGGAAAAAATGTGAGCGTTGTATTTTTTGACTAAATGCGTTTCATGTCTTTTTAAGACAATTGAGAGGTGTCCATCTGCCTGGCTTGCTGGTGGGCAAGATAATGGTCATAAAACTTCTTTATAAAACTAGGAACAGCTTTATATTTTGTTAAATCGTAGCCGGGGATTGCAAATGGGGTACATCAACCCACCCCTTCTTGTACCGCGCATACAAATTAAACGAATTTAAAAAAAAATCAGTTTTCCATCTGTCGACTGGAGTAATTAAACCCTAAACCAATTCTGATAAGCAATGTAAATCAATGTAATGGGTAAAAACATTGATTTACATTGCTTGTCAGAATTGGAAAAAATCGACCGACTTTCCGGTCAAATTTGGCAAATACTATGCATTTAGTGAAGAGAGCTCTCAGAAAGAAAGCGGACGGCATTACCGCTTTCATTCTGATTCCTCTCACGCAAATTGTCTAATATATACGCCGCAGTTGCTTAAATTTATGCAGATTATATCGCATTATAATGCTTCCCATATCAATTTACCCAGGTTATATTAGATAACCAGATTATATTAAATAATCTTTCATTCAATTGCAACAAGTTCAGTACAATTAGCACGCATCAGGTATTTAGCTAATATTGTCCATTGTGCCACTCCTCAAACTTTTACATCAAAGCAAACTGATGTAGAGTGAAGGTCAGTTCATCTGACTGAAATTTTGTATACCGGTTGAATTTACATCTAACATATTTCTGTTTTTATTATTTTTCCTTTTTTTATATAAAGAAACAAATTCATGTAATTTTCACTAACTAAGAATTTTGATAGGATTATTCACTATAACTTAATAATGAAGCTTGACCATATTGGATTTCTTCAAAATATCCTTTCTTGGACCAAACCATACTTTTCATCTAGAATACAACGAGTAACGCTTTCTACTACAACGTCTAAGGTAGTAAGTCTGCATCTGGTATTCTCCAGAATAGTCAAAATAGTAGTATTTTTATGTAGACTGATGATTAATTAATTTGTCATTTTGCCAATACGATTTTCTTTATTACACTCCAAAATGGCATTGACCTTTTTCGACAATAGTGCAGAGTTAACTTAATAGAGCTGAATCTTAACAAGTCCAAACAAATGGATTTTTATGAGGGAAATTCAATTGTTTCGAATTATTCTATTGGCAGAACTCCATTGGATTCAGTTTCCAAAAAAATTAATATCATTGTTCGTGTTAGCGTAGCCGTCAATAAATCAATAGCTAAACACGTATCTATGTAGTGGAATCCTTATTAAGGGGTACATAAGAAAATGCATTAAAAGTGTATAGGCAGGACTTTCCTTCGTATGAGAGTAGATTGAAGATCATCATTAAACCCCAACGTTTGAATGTAGTGCCGTTTTTTTTGCCCAAGCTCTTGGATGGCGATGTTGTTCAGTGTTTTTACCTATCACTAAATCAGAACAAACAGAAATATTCGTTGCATAAAACATTCATCATTGATTTAAACATTCGTAATCAAAACGAACTTGTTTAAATGATTATAAAAATTTATAATATATGGATATTTTAAGAAGTGCTATGAAGAGTGAACGGAGAAAGGCAATTGGTCAGGTTCATCAAACGAAAGAAAACATCGTATCTGGGTCACACGTTTCGAAACTGAAAATACGACAAAATCGAAAGAAGAAGAGGAATCGGTCGTACACAGCTGTCTGGGTTGCGAAATATTATGCAATGGACTGGTGGGTCATCTCTGAGAGGCGACTAGAGATCATGACTTATTACCAAATATTGTCAACGGTTTGTAAAATACATACTTATTATTTTTTGTAATTACATAATCAAATGTCAAATAAGCAAGAAGAAAGGTAATTTGAATGTAACATTAAACAGTTAAAATTAATATTTCATCACACTTTATATATGTTTCGATTATGTGCGGTTTTAATGTTCTGTCCTGGTGTAAAATCAATTGAAATTGAGTCAAACCTGAATTCAAAAACAAAATTTTCCCTCAAAATATTAACTGAACGGACTATACTTTGTGTAAAGTAGATTTTCATTAATAATGTTGACATTTTATTAATGAATATATAACTTATTCATGTATTTTTACGTAATTGGGAATGAGTCTTGAGTCTTTCAAATACAACATTTTTAAACGAAACCCCATCAATTAATTAGATTTTCTCTTGGAATAAGAGGCACTAGAATGTCATTGCTAAGTCATTCAACATTTTTTATAACATTTGTCTTTTTCTAAAAAAATTTAAATGTTTCAAGTTTCCGAGCGAATAACTTGCTTGTACTTTGAAAACATTTCTCCAATCTATTTGACACAAAAATAAAATTGGTTTTGTTCTCCTTCCGCGCGTAGTGATGAGCCTTTGGGTGTCTGTATGCTTTACTAGGACACTTAGAATCTTTAATCCATTTGCAAAGCCTTTTCCTCAAGGACACAAGAACTTTTCTTTGTCAAAAGTTTCAAAAACGTACTTAACAAAAATAGGCAGAAATAATCTAAAAAAAATTAAGAAAAAAGCTAGAAAAAAGCTTAAGGCTAAATCCAAATATTTTTCGATAAACAAGCAGGAAAATAGCTAAATTGGCAATACTGGTCACTGTAGCCCGTTTTTCTAGTGAAAATTTTAATTTTGTAGAACTGTTGAAAAACACTATTAGGGCGATCTCTTACACAAAAACGCCAATCGGGATTTATCTTACATAAGTATAAGCATAAGTAGTAGAATCACCGAAAAACTTTGAAAAGTCCACGTCTTTCTTGAAACCCTAATCAGTAAAGTTTCCAACTTGGTTAACCGATTTCAGCAGCTGCAACAAGAAATTTTGAAGGGAGATATTTTCACCGAAGTCAATAGTAGTACATTTGAAGTCATATTGAATAGTTTTAGTAAAAGTTATATAATTGTAAGGAAAACCAAGTAATGCTTGGGTCGTGTTTATAGCTTGTATCAAATAATCCATTTTAAAGCTCGGTACTATGCTGACATTTTTCAATGAAACTCCATATAGTAGTCGTAAAATTTGAATTTTCCGGAGAAAAATGTTTTTCTCTTTTCTTGATTTCCAACACTGAAAACGGAACAACTTAAATTTTTCCATTATAATATGTTCATTATTACATTTGTAAACACAAAGAAAGCTGGCAAAACCGCGAAATTTTTTTACGAGCAAACTATGTCTCGCGATCCAATGATAAAGCCCTCTCTCGACAAACAAAACTCCGACTGTGCCAGACGTTGGTTCTACCCGTCTTGTTATATGACGCAGAATCCTGGGTGACGTAAGCGGAGGAATCAGTACTGCCAATTTTCGATAGGAAAGTACTCCGAAAAATATATGGACCCATCATCGTTGACGGAAAGTATCGGCGTCACATGAGCAATAGGTTGTATTAGCGATATGCCGACATCGACGTAGTCAAACGCATTAATATACAACGATTGCGTTGGCTAGGTCATGGACCCAAATGCTCCGGCACGGAAAGTTTTCGACAACGAACTCGATGGACGGCGCAGAAGAGGGCGACCAAAATTCCATTGGAGGGACCTGTTTTTTGAAATACCATCGAAGCTTATTGTGACGAATTGGAGGAGGAGCGCAGAAGATCGAAGCGCTTCGAATTATTTTCTACGGGCGACGTATATAAGATAAGGCTGTCTATTTCACCGCCACCTAAGAAGAAGAAGAAACTATGTCTCGTGGAATTTTTTTCTCCAGAAAAAAACATAGAACCTAGCTTAAGAGCGGGATAGCATAGTTCATGTGATCTTAATGTCTCGTGGAATTTTTTTCTCCAGAAAAAAACATAGAACCTAGCTTAAGAGCGGAATAGCATAGTTCATGTGATCTTAATGCTGGTATTACACTGACTTTTCATGGTGAAATCCTATGTAAAAATGGTCGTAGAATTTGAAGCTACATTTCTCCGCCAAAGGAAAATTTCATGAAGAGAATGAATGAGTAATAAAGAAAGACGCAACTCAACAATTCTACAAATATATTAACGAACATATTATGACGTAAAAACATCAGCTGTTCCGATTTCAGTTGGAAACCAAAATCAACAAACTGGCAATGCCGTGCTTAATAGCGCGTTAGCATAGGTCATGTGGCCGTAGCTGTAACATCGTGACTATACCAGGCGGGAATCACTTGATCCTGGCTAAATTGCTGTAGGTTTAATTTGGTTTGCTGTAATTATGATAATTCCAAGTGAATCTATGTTATATAACATTTTATTCAGTAGGCAATATGTTGTATTATTGAAAGTCTTGGCCAATATATGACTTACAATCGAGAAGGTATATTAAAAGAAAAAACTCCCTTTGAGTTATTTTTGTGCTGAGTATTTTCATGTATAATCAAATTTATTGCATTTCTTTTTGCAAAAGGTTAACTGAAATGGTATTTTCGATTATACATATAAAATTGTTTGACAACAACATTTTTATATTATAAGTATGTTAGAATGGCCGAATTTTAATTTATTACGTTATTCCAGATTTAACTAAAAGTTTATGAAAAATTCAAACATACTCTTTTCTACGCGTTATAAATTTTGGGTATCCAATTGAAATATCAATATCAATGCTTTTTAACATTGTCTTAAGTTGAAAATTTCCTGTAAAGTTGTGTTGATGAATTCTGATGCTGAACGTTGCATTTCCGTAAATAAAGTCAAATTGTAATTGTTATACTAAGTTTCATTCGACTACTTTTCGACTGTATTTTAATGTGAATGATACAACTCTACAAATTGTAGTAACAAATAGTATTGCCCAATACCCTTTCCCTAACCCAGCTAGGGGTTCGTCTCCATCAAATGTAGAATCTTGTCGCAAGCCCATTAAGCATGACTCTAATTAATATTTTATTTTTATAGCTTCCAAATTATATTCATAAATCCTGAGACTTTATATGACTCCTTTTGCTTGAAAAGTTTCCGCTTGCAAAAATTTTTTGTTTTATCGGGATCTTTGTTTAAATTGAATACAACAAAGTTGGGTACACATCTGCACTAGGGTGGAAATTAAATGTATACAGATTTCTTTTGTGAATTTTAATGTTTGCAGTAAAACCTTTAATGCTTCGATTTGAAATTTTAATTTAGATTAGAATATATAGAAAATCTGACAATTCTTATGTGCTGAACGTTTAGATCAAAAGTGACTGCTTTCTGTATTCTAAGTATTCCCTTATAAATACCAGCATTTGATTTTTAAACGAAAATGTAAAGTTTCTCTGCTTTTATTATAAAGCAGGAACAATTCGAGAAAATTCCAAATACTTAAGGTGTTTACACTCAAATATTAGAAAAATTGTTTAATTTGCAGAAAAATTAAAATCAAATTTTCAGTTTTTTTTCCACAAAATGCCCGCTAGAAACGTACTTGAAATGAATTCTTCCCATATTCACCAATTGAAACAAATGGTAAAAATATTAGAGAAACTCTAAAAAGTCAATGTTTCTGAAGGTGTACCGACTCATCACCAAATATGTAGGCTATCAGAAACGCACTCTTCTTATACCCATACATTATGAATCGATCTTGCCAGTTTTACCATTGAAAGTTCGCTTAAATACGGTCCCTGGAAGTATAATAGCTGGAATAGCATTCTCTGGTATTTATCAACTGCCAACATATTTAGCGTGCAACTGTTGGAAAATCTTTAATAATGTCCATTATATGAAAGCTAAAGGATTCAGTTCTTGTATAGACAGGTCTTTTTTTATATGAAACTTAGGAATTGAAGATATAATTATATGGGCTGGAATGGGTATTTCTAGTATCTATACAATATCATCGTATATTGTCTTTAGCTAACACATAAATGGTAAAATTCTTGAAAAAAAGACAAAAATGACACTTTCCTGGAGCTGGTTTTAGTCCTTGTGCAGACCAGTTTTTTTTCCTATCTGAAACATTTTGCCCAGTTTCGAACTTTACGCAGCTGTAATTGAAGTATTTTAATGGCAATTTGCAACCTAGGTAAAGTAGTGCGGCCTCTATTGTACTTTCAACTGACACCCGGATGGCAGGACGGACAAACGGATATGCTCAAATCGATGTACATTCTTAGATGAAATAACAAAGTTTGTACATCCCACTTCTATGGGGGTGAGTATAAAATTCATTAATTCAGACACAAAAACGGTTTAGTAGAAGTCGTTATTATTTCAATAAGATACACCGCGATGCATTACCGCGATTCATGTCGGGTCGATAGGTCAAATTAGTTGAGCTCGCTTAGAGATCTTCGAGTTAGCTTATTCTTATTGCTTAAGCTCACGTCGCGGAATAGATAAATAAAAGAATATGAGTTAGATCTTAAATCGACTTGTACTTTGCTTCCGAGTCAGGAAGTGTTGCCAAACCGAATTGATCATTCAAAAAACCCTTTTTAAGGGGTTGTCACAATTATTTTTGTTGTTTTGGTAGCACCACAGTCCCCTATATTGACGTCGAATTTGGACGCGATCTGTTTTACTTTCTTCAAAGTCTTTATTTTGAAGCTTCATTTCAAGTGTATTTCGTGACTTTTATAACTGATGAAAATATCGAACAAAAAATTTGCCTCAAATTTTATATTGCAAATTAAATTTCGTATGCCAAATCACTGAAAATGTTACAGTAGATTTTCGTTGAATCGACTTTACCAAAAAGACTAATATGTGGATGGCGTCCAATTTTCAAAGTGGAAAATTTGCCTCGCTCTGGTCGGCAATCAACGTCTTCGATTGAAGTTTGATAAATCGAACATCGGTTAAGTGGAGGAAATGGCGACTGAAAATCTTAATTTAATTTTAAGAAGCAGCCGCTGAACTTTCTCTGTATCACGCATAAATTTGTATTATTTTACAAGATTGTTTGGGTATGAAATGTCTTACCACTCGACTATTTCAAGACTTGCATTTTCATCAAAAACTCAATCACATATAATCATATAATCATCATAAAACTAATTATAACTGGTGATGAGGAATGGGATTACGAGCTCGGCATACACTCCAGTAAACAAGGTTAGGATGGCGCCATTCAATTGAGCCGAAGTCGAAATAAAAACAGGATAAAGTCGGTAAAAAGTTAAGTAATGTGGACCGTTTTCTTTGATTTTGCGGGGTTTTGGTCATGGATTTCGCAGCAGAATAATGTACCGATCCGTAAAGCTATCATTATTAACAAATTACTTGCCAAAAAAGCAACAATTATCATCGAGCTACCACCGTATTCACTTTATTCCCTTATTCCAGAAATCAAATTAGTATTTCCAGGTACTGATTTTCAACCGATAGAAGACCTACTATAAAATTAGTGACAAAAGCTGAAGTATTTTTCGGAAAATGCATTTGAAAGGTGTGCATCATATGTCTATTACTTCGGTAGGGCCCAGTTTGAAGCGATATAGTAAATTTTAATGAATAATAAATACTTTGCATTTCGTTCAAAAGTTCGCTTTTTTCAGACAGAAAGTATTTTTTGTTATGTAGAAAGCAGAATATGTCATCTTAATAATTTTCTCCAAGGATTACCAGCTTATCCTGAAATTTTTTTTGGCAAAAGATGCTTAAAAAAATATGTCAATTTGCAATTAGAATGTTCGCTTGTCTTATTGAATATTTATAACATTTCTTGAATATATATTAAGTAAAGAGTAAACAGTTTAATATTATGCTCCTGGGAGCTTATATAAGAAAGCATATATTACAATATCGCATATGAGATTTAGTGGTTACAGTCTATCTATCTATCTATATATATAAAAATCAATTGATGTGCGTTAGTCTCGCTAAAGCTCGAGAGCGGTTGGATCGATTTGGCTCATTTTGGTCTTAAATTATTATTGGTAAAGGTATTATTTGAAATGATAGATGGCGTTGGAGATGAAATTTTTGCAATTAATTTTTTTTACAACATTAACATTGATTCAAATAATGGTAGGTGACAAACATAACTACTAATAATTTAAAATGCATTTTGAAGGCAAAACAACGTTGGCCGGGTCAACTAGTACACTATAAATATTCAAATCAATATTTTGGAATTAGACAGTCATTTTATACGGAGCCTCACAAGCTTCCATCTTTTTTAATCCTGGGTTCGTGTCTCAAACTTAAAAGTCACACAAATGTTTCGTGGGACTGGTTTATGTTATTTATAATTGCGTATTATTATTATTTATTTATTATAAATCTATGTTAACTTCTTTGAATCCGTTTTCTGAATGAGCTAACCAGGCCATTTTTGCGCCGGATCACCTGTTCGACTTACCGTCTCTCTATTGAGATAATGTCCTTATCGGGATTATATAGAAAAACAATTTCCTTTCATCCCATGAACGAGACATGTAGAAGTTTCTTACTGTTATTTAAAGATTCTAAAAGACTACTTTACTAAGGGATATAACAGATCTTTTCAGATTAACTGAGTTTAGGTTATTCTATTTTTACGGAAAAAATATAACATCGCGAAAGAAGCATGTAAGACATTGACAGAGTCTGTTTCATGACTTTTCAAGTCGATTGAGCGAAGACTTCTTACAATTTGACACAGCATAATATTCTGGTAGGTCATTGCCGGAAATTATAGGCTCTATTGAACTACCTCTTCTCATACCTCCCAAGCAAATTGACCGATTTTCTGACATCCGTTTTTTCCCTGTAACTCGTAATCAGTAAATTACAGCTACCTTCATTTTTGTACCGTTTTGACATATAATTTTCGGTAAAATTTTAAAAATTCTATCGGTTAACCATGATCCTTCACGTACCTCCCATGCAAATGACCGATATAAACCATACATATGTCCTTAGGTTCACTTGTTTTACCCCATTCTACTAAACTCAGCTTCATGTTAAGAGTTTATGGGATAATATCTTAGAATAAAAATAGACTGCATTATCAGACCTCTAAAATTCTTAGTAAAATCCACCGGCTGAATACGTCCATTCTGGTACACGCCCATACATCTGTGGTCACAACCCGTAACAGCCCAACTCGAGTTAGAAAACAATTGAGTTATTAGCTCCATCGAATTAAGCGTATCTAAATTTATTTGCTCTAAATTTTTCATGTTTGTATCTCTTCTAGGAAGGCAATTAATCATAAAAAACCTAATAGCTTAAGTTATTTTTCTAAATGACTGTTTTGGCATAAGTGCCTAAGTCAATTTGGGATTACAACAAATATAAACATTATTTTTTCATCATTGCCTAAATCAACTTAAGTCGTTAATCCAAAAGAATTAAGAAACAATTTTATTTTTCTAACTTGAGTTAAGCTCTTATTCCGAATTACAATTTCGTTTTTTGATAAACATAAATTGAGTTAAGGTCTTTCTCCAAACTTAAAGTTCTTTACTTAATCTGGAATAATAGCCTAACTCAACTTGAACTTTTTGACTTTCTTTCGTTCAACAATTCATAAGAGCCTAAGTGTCTTTTTCAATAATATCTTTTGACTGCGAGAATAAACAACTATTTTTTGTTAACGACTAAGTAAAGAAATTCGTTTTCTTGGAATCTGTAGCAAAGTTTTTCAAAAAACACCTTTTCCTGATTTTCAGTGAAGATTCAAAACTTTAAACTTCTGTACTGAAAATATTGAAAAACAGACTTAGGCTGTTATGGGTTGTGACCACAGATATATGTATTCTTAGGTTTATATCTTCTACACAGTTACGCCAAATTCAATCAAATTGAACACACATTATTAGTTTGCTAACGCAGTGTCTGAGAATAGAAAGGTGCTGTATTGTCGCGTCACCTCTGATACCTCCAATAAAAATTGAGCGATTTTCCGAAATTTAAATTTTACACTGTTGGAAAGCAGCAACATAAAGTTGTGTTCATTGCATTGAAAAACTGTACTAAATAAAAGCAGTATTGTGCATTTATTCGGAGGATTTATTGATAAGATCCTGGATATTTATCACTCATCGTCCGGCACTCCATATATTTTTGCACCAATGCGAATGGACGTTTGGTGAGGGATTATGTAAGATACCTCACCTTGTTCATAATTCATGTATGTATACTGATGGTGAACAACAACAAATTATATATTAAAAGGAACAGATATGAATGAATGATGAATGAAATGAAATACGAAAGCGCTTTTCATATTCGCTGAGCTCGTACGCTTCCTATTCTTAGACTCATTCAAAAGAACCTACAGTTGAATGACGACTCTGTATATCGCTTTATGGGACTCTTACTAAACTCGACTGTTTCAAGTGTTCGTCAGACGCATGGAGGTAACCGCCGCTGAAATATTAATAGAAGAGTGTATCGGGGCTCAACCCAACGATCATATGCACGATTGTCGCGTGTTTTTAACCATTGTGCCGCAGTCGGTCATCTACTGTTTTATGAGCATTCCGAACATAAGATATAGCGGCTTTTATTATACTTGTCGATTACTCGGCAACTCGAAGTATTCAGTCACTTCGCAGTGATCGCTACTCAAAGAAGCCACAGCCAGAAAACACGATCGTATGAGTGCCACGCACGGACGCAAGTCTGCGCACCTCTACTAAAAGACTGTTGTCTTCTATTCTACAATATTTTATTCTGCCACATATTTTGCGAAAAATTAAACAAAAAAAAAAAAAAAGAAAATAATTTTATCTGCCACCCTAACGCACCCTCGTTTGATTCGTTGTCGCCGTCAATTTCGTTTCCTTTATTCTACTACTAGTGTAGTGGTATTTCTTTTTTGAATATATATATGTGTGTCTGTTTGTGTGTGTGAAAGGGAAATAGGATGTGGGAAAAATGCACAGAAACAAGAAATGCGAAATTAATAATATCAACATCGTGGGATGAGAGTCAATGATTGATGACTTCTCACGCACAAAGGCGACAAAGCCAAAAAGAGCGTCACCACCACACTCGCCTGCCATTCCAATGCTCATCACTTTAATGATAACGTAATTATGAATGCGGTGAAATTATGAGATTCTTGTTGTTTGAACAAAATTGGATATATCAAAATAAACTCCCTGTTCAAATCATCAACATCGTTATATCCCACGAAATGGCAATGGTGAGACCGCGCCATAAAGCAAGCGGCGATAAGCGGTAAAATAAATTTCATATCATCATTAAGAGAATTATTTTTGTTATCGTTTCTACCCAACCCCTGAATGTGACCTATAAATGTAATACACTTGCTGTCATTAAAAAGTGAAGAGACAACACAGATTGGCGTTCTTTGCTTGCTATTTCAAATCAAAGAGCGCTTAACTGACTTCAATAATGACAATAAAAGACAGAGTATCATTTTAATTATCCATTAAAACCGAGAATTACTTTATTATGGAATTCTATTGCCCACTGTAAGGTACGAAGATAACTATTTTAATCGGAGAAAAACTCAGACAATATTAAATAATTTATATTCAAACATTAGCTTCAGCAATTTCGATGGAAGCGGAAATGGAATAAAGGAAAAGGCGTTGTTTTTCGCACATGAGTAACTCAGTTGCGACATGAATAACTCGTTCTTATTACTGTAAGTTAAGCCAACCAGATGGTTTGCAACACTGGTGCACGGCTCTAAATCATCCCAGATATTGTATATGCTGATTTTACTTAACCTATTTGTAATATACGGTACTTTGCGACATTTAATTCCCGTTTTTGTATGAGCTTCAAGTCTTGGCAAAATATTGAAATTTTGATCAATTACGAAGGATTCAGTTTTTTTAAAACAAAATGTTTTGTTCTGGAATTTTGAAATGCCATTTGCAAGCAGATATAAAATTTATTTTATTATTTTTAATAATGTTTCAGGTGTTAACCTTAACCTCAGTGAACAAACAAGTTAAGACAAAATGTCGGCCTCTGTTACCCTCACAAATGCGAGCCTTTTTGAGCACATTTTTCATTACATTCTCACACATTTCACGCGGTATTTCATTAATTTCATCACGAATATTTTGTTTGATTTGTTTGCATAAACCTTGCTTTTCAGATATCCCCACAAAAAGAAGTCCGGAGCAGTCAAATCAGGCGACCGTGGAGGCCAATCAACATCACCATTGAAATAATTTGTTGTGGAAAGAGGTCCCGCAGTAATTCCATTGTAATCCTGGTTGTATGCTATGTGGCACCGCCTTGTTGATGCCACATGTTAATCAAGCCCAAAGCATGCAGTTGTAGGGTTAAAAAGTTTTCCATCATATCACGATATCGCTCCCCATTGACAGTTACCATTACGCCGTTTTCAGTTTCAGTTTCAGTAAGGTCCAATGATGCCCCCTGATTAAATTGCACACCAGACTGTCACTTTTGCAATGGATGCAAACGTGACTGATGAATAATTTGAGGGTTTTCCACTGCCCAGAACCGATTATTCTTTTTATTCACATATCCATTCAAATGTCGTCACTCATTATGATTTTTTCATGACACAGCGCCGAATTGAGGTTGATGGATTGTGTTGAACACTTTTTGAGCAGCAGTAATGTTTTCAGCCGATCTTACAGTACATTGTGGTCCATGCTTGGCCCTATCAGTTACAGACCCTCTTTCTTCGAAATCATTCACTACACGATAAATAGTTCGTCTTGTTTGCACGTTGTTTCTCCCAAAAATTGCACGTAACTTTCTCATCGTCACAGTAATCGATGATTGATTTTGACAAAATATTTTAACGATTAAAACACGTTTACCGAATTTTTTTCCATAATAAATTTGCCTCATCTCTACTTCACGACTGCCAAAAATAATGTTTACCAAAATGGCGGCAAAACAAAGTAGTATACCTTCCCGACGAACACCCTGTATATATCATACTCCTATATATATTCAGATATCCACCGCTATATCAATTTCTCTTTCTGTTCATAACAACTCGTCTGAGAGTCGTACAATCTGTTGAACTATGTTAAGTTACAATGAGTTATGAATTTGAAAATGAAATATTTGTAGAACTAGAAGAAATAAGTTTCCCATCTTGATGAATGCTTAGTGGAAACCCTTTATGTATGTTCTTGCGATGAAATAAAGCTTTTATCTGACTACATAAAGTGTTTCTAACCTTCCAATTACCGTTATGCTGTATAACAATACTGATATCTAACTAACGCTACTACTTTTTGCCCAAGTTTCTAACTCTTTTTTGAACCACCTTTGAAGGACAAAGAATTCTTGAGCTGAAATAAAACGGAATTACAAATATTAACTTCATGATACAATATTTGTTTTTAACGTTTGGTTCACGAGCGTTGCATTATAATTCCGCAAACTTAGGGCAAATACTGTCCATTATTACATATTCTCGTATAATAGTTCGAAACAGAATTATACAAAATCTACTCGTATGTCGATTTAAGCGTGTTCATCTGTCCGCCCACTTTTTTAATTGAAAGCTGTACAGAGAAGTTGACTTTGAAATGGGTTAAAATCGGTCCAATAGAAAAAAAACTTATCTTTGTGAGCAATGAGCTCACCTTTAGAAAAATGGGCATTACAATTTTCTTTGTCAATTTCCCCACTTATTTGTTAATTGAAAGCAGTTAGCCAGTATAGAAATTACAGTCAGGAGAACTGACTCACAAGTACCTTCACCCAACATCCTTTCGGGTTGCTACAAAAGTTAACCGGAATTAAAGCACAACAACGTTCCTCGAGTGAAGGTACAGAAAGCAAAATTGTGAAATGTGGCAGAAACACCCATTTTGCATATGTGGTACCCTAAGGTACATTCGTTATTCATTCCCAGTGCTAAATGGCGGATGTGAGCTCTATTAAAACGAAAATTCAATTGAATGAGAAATGTATTACGTAATTGAAATAATATAATTTTCGTGGGAGATAACAGAGAGAAAGTGTTTATTTCGTCAATTTTTTACATTTTGCCTAGTCTTATTATGCAACATCATTGATAAAAATGTTAGTAACTTCAGCCCACGAATTGTGGGTTACGAATTATGGAAATTGAAGTTCGATAAATCGGTCAACTTCCATGGTTGGTACCATAATACGTTTAGAAACGTCGCCCACTTTCTTTTGCAGAACATGGATCACTAAACGCTTGATATACCCGTATGGAAAATTGGGTCGAATTGGTTGGAAAATATGTGGGTAAGAGGATGTACCAGGTTATTCATTTTCCGGTTTCAAAAGTAAAGTTAAATAAAACACACATAAAGCTATGATTTCTATGAAACTTTTATTTCATTATAATGCTTGACTCTTGCGATTATGTACGAAATACAACGTCATTTAAATGACCGCCTCTGGATTGGTTGCAGCAGTGAATCCTTTTGAGGTAATTTTCGACCACTTTTTCGCACATTTTGAGCGGTATCTTGATGATAATTTGACTAATGTTGTTTTTCAAATGGTCTAACGTTCGAGGATTACCTGCGTAAACACGGTCTTTGACGTAGCCTCGCTAAAAAAATGTAAAGGTGCCAAAACGCATGATCGCAGCGGTGATCAATTAACTTCGCCAAACGTGAAATTACGCTTTCTGGGAACTTCTCATGCAATAAAGCCAAAACCGGTCATGTTGTGTGGCTCGTGGTACTGTCTTGTTGAAATCCATATCGTCCAGTTAATAATCTTTAATTGCAGACCAAAAAAATCGGTCATCATACGGCCATAGCGCTTTGAATTGAAATTCGGAAATTCGATATTTTCGGCAGTGCGTACATTGCGATGATGCACACGCCTGACCACGTCTGTAACGCTTCCAGTCTCTTCAAATTTCGTTCTAATCTTGCCATTTCCTTGCACAGAAGGTCGATTCTGACAACCATAATCACCAGGTAGTGCACAAAAAGTGCCTACGTTTGAATCCATGAATCCAAACCATTTTTATAGTAAGTTTTAACTATTTTTACGCATTTTTCGGTTGTTGTTCGGTTCGTAAATGGCAAACCTTTCACTGAATAAATAACATGTATTCAACAGTTGGCAGCCTTAACAGGCCGGCTATTTTGAAGGCACTAAATGGATAACCCGTTAGATTAAGTCGTTCATTTGTAAGGGACGTACAAGGGGGGCGCGGTTACTTTATTTGTTTTTCTCCGTATTGTGGAGAATTTTATTGAATCGACTGAATAAAAATTGCATAGGATTGATAGAGGTGCGAAAAATCAGTCAATTTGTATGGAAGATGCTGGAATGAGTGTGGCGATGTGCTGCGTTTTTTATTTTGAGATCTTTCTTTGGCAAACACTAAATGTTTCACTAAATTTAGTTTAATTTCATAAAAGAAATGAACATAAGAATATATGTGCAAAGTCGGTCATTTGTACGGAAAGTGTCAGAAAAGGTGGAGTTGCTGCATATTGCGGTTACAGGGAGGAAACTGAATTTTTTAAAACTGACCAATTTGTATAGGAGGTGCCAGAAAGGGCAGACTGATACAGTTCATTTATAATTTACGCTGTACCAGGTTTTCAGAAGCTCTATAAAGATTTACAGCAGTTATCGTGTTCACCAACCAACTCGCCAGACTGACGGACATCCTTCAATCGACTTGGAAAGTCATGAAAGTTATTTAGTCAAAAAATAGCTGGCTCACCAGGTGTCAAGTCCAGTTGGCAAAGACCAAAAGTAAGATCCGAAAGCAAAAAATTTGCACATACGATGATTAAATACAATTTTTGAAATGAAGGAGTTTATTTGTAATAACTTATTGGATGTTTGAAGTATGTTTTTGCTATGAAAATTTAGCTTATGGACCTTCAATAAGCCTTTTATTTCGAAAATGTTCCTAAATTTTATCAGGTTTGTTCATCGGATTGGACATATGTTTGAAGGTACAATTGATTGGAACCCCATTATGATCTGCTTGTAGAAAATAATCCCAAGCAATTGGGTCTTGTGCGCACCTCCCCTAGGTTGACAGTGTTTCAAAAGCCTGTTCCTTCCGACGGAATTTTGGTACTGCTTTTGTTTGGTTCAAGATTTTGTAGTAAGATCTATTTAATCATTAGCGGCTTATTAGGTATCCACAAGCTAGAGTTGGAGCAGGTACTATATAATAATTGCATCTTGCAGTAAAAGACGTTACATTTTCCCCTGGTTTACTTAAACTAATCGCTTTCTCACGTAGCTATAGCGAGACTGCTATCCGATAGCATTTCCGGGAAATACTTGCCCGGTGGTAAGAATTCGTGGGCTGTCGGCGAAAAGTTGCGGTTATTCCTAAGTAAATAACAGAGAGCCAACATTACAATTTCCCCTTTCTCGTTAAAAAAGAAAACAGCAAATTAAAAAAATGTAGAAAAAATTTGTTCACACACAAATTTTTTAATGGCATTTCCGTTTTGTTCCCTATTGTTATTAATCAGTAACCAGCTTTTGACAAAATAAACAGAGTTAGTAAAAATATTATGGTAATAACACAATTACGAAAATATTTTCGCTGTTTTGAGGCCCCGAGCATGTGTTGCTTCCTTGTGTTGTGTAAAAATAAATCCAGTTGAGAAATAACGGCCAAGACAGTAATCTGAAGTAGTAAATAATTAATTATGGCGCAGCTTCAATCATGAGAAATGGTTCTGAAGGGTTTGACTAAAAATGTGCCCCTCAAAAGCTGTGCGCTAACAAAAGCTTAATTACACTGAATCTAGGAATATGTGGCCAAATATATATGTGGGAGTCACTAAAGAGGGTGTGGTTATCCGGTAGATTGTTTTCAGTTTGACGAAGCATTAAAATGCAATATAATCGCTAAAGAATTAAGTAACTGCGACGTATGAATTAGATTACGAGGAATCATCCAATTTGTGTGCAATGTCTTCTACAGGCTGGCGTACCAATTGTGTTACAATAATAAATTCAAATAACTTTTTTTATTCAATGTATTTCATTTATTTATTTATTTGTTTATTTTTTTTTTTGCATAGAAAATTAAATTTTATTTTATATAATTAATTGATTTTGAAGATGATAGACGGTAAATGATCTCCATGTTCATTCGCGCATATGCGACAGCTGATCACAAAATTTCTCATTGCGAAAGTCTGGTTCGACTCAATCAAATTCCTTGGTTTCGTTTTGTACACAACTTGCTTGACATAACCCTTTAAAAAAATCTGGGGCAATCAGGTCAGGTGACCTTGGAGGCCAGCGGAAAATAGAGTTTCTGAATATTTATTTGTTTGGGTATCTCCATCAGAGCTCCGCCATAGTCTATCTGGCTATGTGTGCTTTCTTTCCTTTTGGAAACAAATGATGTTGAAACGTATGCGTCTTTGGCGTAGTTTTGGGTAAAAGAATCCTTCAACATCTTTTAATAGCGGTCCCCATTGACTTTGAAATTGCGTTTGTAGCACGTGCATTCGTGTGCCACCCTGTATTTCTACTTCCAGGACTTACTTCTTCAAACCCATATCCTGTGGTATGGTAGACTTAATTCCGTACAACTACTAGAAGGATATTATGATAAGAATATGTGGCTAAAATCGGTAATTAATATGCGCCAGAAGAGGCGTAATTACTTGGTCACTTTTGCTCAAGTCTTACAGAGAATTGAAAGGTAATTTATTGAATTAGATATTACAGAGAAAAAATTTAATTTCTCAAAATTTTTCAATTTGTATAGGAATTACTAAAAGCAATAAGGCGGCGCGATCCGTTTGCATTGTCAGATCTTACTTTGGCAAATATGCAATAAATTTGGCGATATTTAGTGCAGATATAAGATATATGAATCCTAGTATGTATGAGCCTAATGAGCTTTTTGTAGGAAAGATAACAGAAGGGAAATAATCACTCCCACAATTTTTCAAAGCCAGCCCAGCGTTTTAACCAATTGTATGGACAAAATTTTAAGATACTCCAGCCTGTGAATGTGGAAATAATGGGAGAATTTCTGAAATTCGATCAATTTGTATGGAGAATTATATTATTATATTGAAACCAGTCACTTGAATAACGATATACTACTTCCGATACGACATTCACAGTCATATTTTCAAAAAAAAAAAAAAAAAAAAAAACAAAAAAAATAATAATAAAATAAATTAAAATAATTAAATAAGTAAATAAAAAAAAAACAGTTAAACTGCATTACAAGAAGTTGTTTAAATCAATATTGGGAAATGATTTTTAGAAGGATTTTATTATCCAATTATATCGAAAAATTTTCCAGACAAAAATTAAACAATTAAGTTTGATTAGATGGGCCAGAATTTATTTCTAGCATAATCACCACATTAATTTAAACTGACCCCTTCATGACATGGACAATTCTATAAAAAATTTTGTTTGTAATTTTCTGGAATTCGATTTTAAGTACCGTTGCCTCCTCATAGCTGTGTGAAAAATAAAAAATCATATTTTGTAAAATAAACTTTGAATTAAGGCGACACACAAGCAAAATTTTCCACATTTGTTATTTCAAATCAAAAAGTCTATAGGTAAATAAAAAACCTACAAATATGATATATAACTTATTTATTCATTGTAACCTTGGGTTTGAAACCCGATACACTAAGCTATCATTATTTAAGCGCTGCTCACCTCGATGTTTCAAGTCTGGTAAATGATTCTCATAATGACTTTTCGAATTGTCCTTAATCTGTAGGTCCTGTTGAGTGATTTTGAAAATAATAAGAATAATTTTAAACCCACTAAATGTCTCATTCATGGGATGCAACGAAATTTTTTATTCATACAATCTTTAACTGATTTACAAATATCGCTCAGTGCATTCGCATCCGGTTAAAATCTTCTTCTCGAGCACTATCGACACATTTCATTTATTTGACTTTCGTGATTATGTTCCACTTTATTTATTTTTCTTTTGATTGCAGCATAAACCATCAGGAAACAATTCAACTACTAAAATGCAATTATTTTAAAATCTCTTTGTTTTGTTGCCCTCCATTACAGCCTCGATATTACGATTCAATGATGTTTTGAAGGGAAGCAATATATGAAAGTCCTTCCTTAGCCCTATTTCCCATTTAATTTTCTATTTCCTTTTTCATTTCAGCTTCGAGTGTTCATTTGCCGTATAACCAACAGCAACAAAAAACAAAGGAGAAAATCTTGTAAATAAATAAAAATTCTACTATTGATGAATTGGCAGTGTTGTTGAATGCCGAGAGCACATCCAGTACCAGGGCAAAACACACAAGTCAAACAAATCACGGCCATTGAAGAACAACCATGAAATGGTTGGGAATGGGGTTTGAGCTCAAGTGTTTTTGGTTGTAATTCATTAACAACAGCAACAGAATCAGCAGCAGCAGCCGCTTGGCAACATACACCATATCACCACCAGAGTCAACAACACCAACAAACAACAGCTGCTCCCTACCATCGCCAGAATTCAATCGAAAGGTTTGTTTAGCTCTTACATTACTTAGTACATCCGACCATTCATTTCATCAATATCCATACCGTAATGTACACTCAGGTCTCCTTTAATGCGATAGACAAATATCTCTACAAAGGAAAATCGCATAAAAAGGATTTATATTTCATATACAAGTAAAGGATACCTTTCTTAAATATTCAGGAACAGAAAATCACCACTTTAACAGTGATGTAAATTTTCCGTACTTTTATTGCTGAAATTTTATAACTGAGGAGAGTAACATAAAAAAGCTTGTCTGTCAAAGTAGTTTTACCGATTTAACAAAGAAAAAAATCCCACCAAACTATATCGGTCCATTTACCCCATATTCGAAACTTTTCTATAAAGTCTCTGAGTTGAGCTAATTCTCGAATTTCCCAAAATTTTGAAAGGGTATCGTTCAAGCAGAGTTTAGGTCATTTTCTTCTTCAACTATCAATTCCATTGTCGAAAACTTTGCTCTTGGAGCATTGTTATCGTTTTCTTAAATTTACTGCTGTCACAAAAGATGTAGGGTGAAACCTCCATAAAAATTGTCACTTTTAAACGATTGCACACCGAATGTGTTCTTTTATCATGCAAATGATTATTTCGGTTTCAAAACTGCCGGCCTGGCAAGACTGTCAGCTGTGAAATACCTATTATCTGAAGTGTTATTTATTTAGTGAAAGGTTTTCCATTTTCGAACGTGGATCATTTAACATCCGAAAAACGTGTAACGAACAGTTAAAACTTACTAGAAAAGTGATGATTCAAACGTGGGCTCTCAGTCGAATAAAATTTTCTTCAGTGATGAAGCCATTTCTCACTCGGTGATTACGACGACAAGCGAATTTGTGGCATAAGTGGCTCGGAGAACCCAAAAGTGATTGTGAAGTGCCAAGAATCTTTAACCAAATGTGTTGCAAGAGTTTTGTAGTCGATCGATCGCCTTTCCGGCTGGTTGAGTGCTGATAGATACTATAACTGCCGTTAATCTTTATGAATGCACAAAATGCAGTCAAACCTGGTAAGCGCTAAGAGTTGGCTAGAGTAAGACCTGGGGTCAATTTTCACGCTTCGTCCGTAATTATTAATTATCAACAGGCAGTTGCGTAGATGTTTGATTAATAATTCGATGTAAATCTTGAAAAAAATTGACAAAGTAAGAAACAGGCCATTTAACCCATATATTCTTAGTCAGTTGCGCTGAATTCAGCCACGTCATGCGATTGGTAAAGTTAGTTTTGATAATGAATACAGTCTACATCGCTAAACCGTTTTTAGGAGCTCCCATACAAATTGGCCGATATATGGGAATTTAACTGTTCCGCTGGAATCCCGAATTAGTATGCTACAGTTATCTGAATTTTTGTCAAACGTATCGTATAGCGACCGACTGTGGCGCTATGGTTAGTACACGTGGCGATCGTTAGCATTCAGGAATCGAGGAAGGCCAGGTTCAACTCGGCATACAGCCACCTACCACTATTTGAGCGATGGTCACCTCGGTGTGCCTGCGAACACTTCGAGTAGTCTTTATTTTTCAACATAATCGACATGCTAAAGCTTCTCAAACTGTGGCGTTCGTCATCTTTTTTAAACTGTATTGAGTCTAGAAAGATAATGCGTGTAAGCTCACTGAATGTGAGAAGCTCTCTCATATCTCATTCACGAGATTCAAGGGAATTTGTTCTGTTTTGTGTTGTGTTAGAGAGTTTGAAAAATCGACCCGATAATCGCGCCTCTTCTGGTACCTCCCGCATAAATTACTTGATTTAACATGTATTCCTGGATTATACGAGAGTGGTCCCAAAACTAGCCGACCTAACAAAGAAGATTCAAAAAAGTAGGGACAAATTTTATTTATTTTGAAACATAATCTCCGTTGGTCGACCACTACAGTGTTCATCTTGACAGCTCGTACAACCTCGTTTAAACTCAGCTACCGAATATTTTACAGTCGTAAACGCAGGAGCAGGCTCCCCCAAAGTGAATCTAGCTCGACTTTAGTATTGGTTAGACTGAGACCTTTCAAATTGAAATATTGAATTACATAACGGCCCCCATTTTTTTCCAAATTAACTGAAATCGTTACTTTTGATGGCTCAAATAAAAATACTAAACATCGAGACGCCTTGAAACGTAAAACATATGTTTTAATTTTTTTCGAACTATTGGCACCACTTATACGCCCTCGTAACATTCATTAGATACCACTAAATTCAATATAATCTAGCAAGTATTAGACGTTAAGTAAACTTAATTTTGTGAATAAATCCTAATTGTCACGAACCTTAGGATATCTCAAATACAAGTTTGGTTATTTAACAAAAATCAATTTCTGAGCGGAAAACAATAAATTATTATAAGTAATTTTAGTGCGTTGTAACTTTCTTTTCTTCATTTTGCGCTAATTCACAACATTTATGGACAAGATTAATTTACTACGCCCTTATGGTTTTCTGCATATTTTCGTACTATCTTTCATATCTTTCGTCATATCTTTGGATGAAAGTATGAGTAAGTCATATGGTCTGTCTGATATTCCCGGTTTTCACTTTAATAGTTTCAATAAGATTTAGGTATTTTGCAATAAAACTCGACATAAGAAAATCGAAAAGAATCTACTTGATTGCATTTTTATCCCAATGAATGCAGAATTTGTCAAAGCAGTTGAAACTAAGCAATCTGTATATATAAAATAATATAAACTTTGTTCCCAAAGGTCAAAAATCAATATTTATTATCCAATATATTTGGGTTTTGTCAATGCTATTGATACTTGTGTGATCGATTGTGGTGCAAAAGTTAGACTGTTTCGAATATGATGGTGGATTGTAGCCCCGAAATACTATCTTTCTTTCTTTGAGCGGCTGATGTGCTGGCGAAAATTTCGAGTGGTTGTATAATTCTAGTAAAATCTTCTCAAACTGATATTATTAAAGAGTAGGTCACTTTCAGCAGGTCTAAAAATAGAATGTTAAGTGAAGCTGACTAAGCTGATTGCATGGAGAAACCTTTTCCATATCTCCTTTGTGGGATGCAATGCAATTAGTTTTTAGTGTTTTTGATAGATATTTATAAAAGTAATTATTCGTGACTATGATAGTTAATACATGCTGTGACGAGAGTCGGAATTGTTGTTAAACTGTAGGTTCCATTGAGTGAGTCTAAAAATAGAATGCGTGTAAGATCGTTGAATGGGGAAAGCTCTATCTTATCTCATCTGATGTAAGGGAATTTTGTTTTATTTTTGTAATTTATTGCACCGAGCTTATCCAACATATTTCGAAAAGATTCACAAAGATCGAAACACACTTGTTATCAGAATTGTGGCTGCCCCACAGCATAACAAAAATATGCGTATCAGTAAGGTTTCAGTACCCATCTCGGAATAAAAACAAAGTTCACTGACATACCCATTTTGGTAGCTCCCATACATATTGGCCGATTTTTCAATTCAATCAATTATCTGTAATATCTAATTAGTGGGCTATAGTATCTAACCATTACTTTGTTTCGTAATTCTCTACAATATCGGATAAAAATCGATTAAGTAACAACACCCCTACTGGTAGCTTCTAGTAGCTATACAGATGACCGACTTAACCTAAACATTCCTACAGCTATAACTTTTGCCATATATTATAAGTTTGGTGAATCGAGGTTGTTATAACGAAAATGTGCACGTTGCCACGCCCATTCCAGCACCTCCCACACAAGTTGACCGATTTGCCGAAATTTGACTTTCCACCGCAATCCATAATTTTTAAGTTACCTAAATTCTCATTAATTATATTGCGTATAATACTGGACAAAGTATCAAAAAAATCCACGAAATGACCACGCCTTCTCCTGCACAAATTCAATGTAACTGAGCTCGCACCCGATATTTAGTAGCGCGAATGAAGATAGATTGCTCTGTCACACCTCTTCGGGTACCAAACATGCGAATTGGTCGATTTAGCAAAAATCAGTGTTCTTTCTACATTAAGTTCAACAGACTGCATTTTCTGTGTAAGTTTAGTTGATCTTTTGGCTTCCAGAATGGGCTATATGGGAAATTGCATTTGGATTCAGTTCAAGGACCGATTTTCTTGTAAAAACGTTGGGTTTCACTTGCTTTGTGGAATGGTGCCGAGTTTTGTAGAAACGTATAGACTTGTTGATTTACCGTTTCGCCTTGTTCAGTGAAAACAAGTGGTAAGCGTTTTGTGACAGTTAGCTCGGTCCAAACCATCGCTGATGGTTTGGCGCTTGCTTTCGCAGAGCTATTCTCTTGCCTAAGCTGTACATGATGGTTTTGCTTGTTAACATGTTGCTGGACTGTAAAAATTTTTCCATCAGAAAAGACAAAATGTTCAAGCTCGCCACCAACGTGCAAGTGTTTTAACGCCTTTGCTTTGCTATGTGAGCTGCAAATTTATGCAGGTACTAAATCCTGCCCTTTTTATACTTTGTAGGCTTTCAATCGCAGTTCAGTTTGTAATATGCGCCCATACTACGAGCTGACTCTTTGAAATTTTTCGCCAATTGAACTGAGTTTTCCCGTGAATTACTTTGAATACTGCCCTTCATTTTACAAACAATTTCTGGCGATGTTGGTGTATTTCAAAGTCCACCTCTATGGCATTTTTTCATGCCACCAGTATCACTCCAATGTCAAATGGTCCGATACACAAACATACTCGTATCGTTTACACGTAAATATCATAGCTCATTACGGTAGCGATTTTACAGTCTAATAATATAAAGCAATGGCACAGTTACGTTTGAATCCCACTTCGATAACTTTTTTAACTGCGACGTAAAACGATATGCATCTATGCTTGTAAACAACATAATAGACTGACGCTTGTCAAAAAATAAGCGCGCTGTCATTAGCCGTCTCGTTGTTAAAGCAGAGTGAAGGTGATAACACTTGGAGCGCGTTTCCCTGTATGTGGCATATTTCTCTTCCAAAATGTTGGGAACTCTCATTTCGCTATTACAATGCCATCAAAACTGTTATTGAAATTAACATCGATGTTATTTTGCATGTCGATATATTTAGAACACTCTGAGATTTTGAGTATCTGCAAATCATTTTAATTATAGCTTCACCTGTTGGAATGGATACCTGATATGCAAAAATGTTGCATAGAGAAGGAAAGCATCAGGTTCAAACATCTTTTGGCCCCATGTATTTCATAAATTTCAAATCTGTTAAGCGATGCCCGTCTTTCTGACCGTAAATGCTGTAATTGTGCCCCGTCTTTATTCGCATACCACGTACCTTAGAAGAAGAAGTTGTACAGGTACCAATTAAATTTTTCACACATCATGCGTATAGTGAACCAAGTTCTGAAAAATACTTCCCCATCCTTCCATACAAATTGACCAATCTATCGAGATTTATTTTTTTTTCGCAGGCTGAAATTACTTATTTTTTTATCGATTGCATTTAATTTTGCTGGCTACAATTTGAAAAATGTGTCAGGATAATCATGCCTCCTGTGGTAACTCCTGTGCAATTTATCTAATTCAACCCTTTGTTTGCTCATGTCTTTCACGTGTCTGGCATTTAATGAATTTAGCTCTGCGAATGGAAACTGACTTTACTGCCACGCCCTTTAGGGTATCACACATACAAATGGGTCGAATCATCAACAACCAGTAGTCCTTCTATAACTTCTAAACGGAAGGCTTTAGAAAGTTATAATTTTGCTTGTTTTAAAGTATTTTAATTCATTTTGTTTTCGATAAAAACTTAGCAACGCGTTCTTTCGCCTCTACCGGCACCCGTCACACCGTTCCACCAGCACAAAATATCAGCCGTTTTGGATTGTCAGTTTGTTTTTGACAGATAAAAAGGTTAGTCTTGTTTTTGTGTGCTCTTCGATTTTTTACTATTCGAAAAAAATGGATCAAAGAAACTGTATTAAGTTTTGTGTAAAAAATTAAATTAAATATGCAAGGACATTTGAAATGTTGACTGTGGCGTTTGGCGAGTCTACTATGAGCAGAACATAAGATCAATTGTAGTATATCCGGTTTAAGGAAGGCCGAGAAGATGTCAATGACGGTGCTCGTCCTGGACCGAAAAAAGCACGTCAAGTTCGGTCAAATGTGAAGATTTTGCTCACTGTTTTCGTCGATTGCAATGGCGTGGTGCATCATGATTTCTTGGCACAAGATCGTACGGTCAATTAGGAATACTACCTTGAAGTCATGCGCCATTTGCGCGAAGCAATTCGTCAGAAACGCACAGAATTGTGAAAAAAAACAATTATGGATTTTGCACCATGATAGTGCACCAGCTCACACATCGATGCTTGTGCGTGAGTATTTAGCCAAAAACTAATTTGGTGATCTGAAGTAGAATTCTATAAATTCTGGGAAAACAGGTTAAAATAAGTTCATAAGGTTGCCAACAACAAAAATAGATGTTTTACGAATTCTAATTTTTTTAGGTTTTTGCAAAAAGTGGAAAGTGAAACGGAATTTTATTGTGTGTCGTGAAAAAATTTACCATCTTTGTCAAATTTGGACCTGGAAATATAGATCTTACGAAACGAGTTATATTTGGAACAATAAATGAAACTCAACTGTGTTTTCTAATTGAAAATTGACACTCAACAAAAAAATCTTTTTTTATATGGGCTAGATGGGCCAGTCATGTGGGAGGTACCAGAAGCCATGTGGCCAATAGATATATCTCTTGTAATTTCAACAAACATCATAAAATAATGCAATGAAGCAAAATTTATACTTCTGTAGCTTTCGGGTTAGGAAGGGGAAAACAGGGCATATATGAATTTCCGAAAATCGGTTAATTTGTGTAGGAGGTACCAGAGGGAGGGAAGACCGGATTTTTGTGATCGCATTAATTTTTGTTTTAAAAATGAGGAGCGCAAATATAGTTATTACACACTCCCCCTCATGCTAATCATTTTGCTTTATTATTTATTCGTGAAAAATAATTTTTTCCTCTTATAAAAACTTAGTTTTAAATGAAATGACTTTGAAAGTTATGGGTTTTTCTAGTTTTGTTTGTTGTCCATTTTTTATTGATTTCAACAAAAACAAAAGTTGCTTGCTTCAAAAACGTTTTGAGGGCGATGCAATATTTGATATGTGGACTATAGTGATGAATAAACTCTAGAGGAACGATACTCCCCATAGGCTCCAGCAGACTAAATGTCTGCAATGTTTGATGTTTGATGGTGTATTATATACACCATTGCCATTGCAGATTTAGGTAGCGAACCAATGTCAAATACCATGGACTTGAACCCAAATGACATCAAGCCCAATCAAACAAGAAACATTTGCTGGAGCCTACTAGTCGAGGCAGTTGCTTTCTCTACAGTGGTTCACCTCTATGATGAGGACTTACGTTACTTATTTCAGCAGTAAACTTACATCAAATGATGTTGTTGTGTAGGCGTGTGTAGGTTTACTTACATATACCTTCATCCAAGCTTCATTTTCATTAAATTTGTGAATTTTTCGCCTATGAATCCTAAGTTTACTAATCGACTGATATAATACGGCTTTTATGTTATTTTTAATCCAGTGGCAATGAATGGAAGATACGAACATAAGCATATTTGGGTTAAATTATTTAATTTGTTTGGGATATTTCAGTTAAAAGTGAAACAAGAATATCAAAAAGTTTATAAATGTACATTGAAGAAATTTCGGATAGACTAAAGAAATCAAACTTGTATGATGTCAATCAATTAAATTTAGCCTGACGGATATTTTGGACAAAGAATTAGAGATTCAGCAATAAAATGAATTACTGTAAAGACACTGAGAAATTTACATCGATTTAGGTCAGATATGACTTGTTTGTTCCATTACTTGTTGCCATTTTGAAGGTAATTCTACTATGTCTCTTTCATAGAAATCCTTGCGGACATCGGCAAAAAATCAGGCATAGTCGATTCCACAAGTTTCTTGAGCCAAGGTTTTTAACACGAAAAATTATTCACCAGGAACAGACATATGATAGAATCTTCCAACCAAGCGACTCGCTGTCGATGTGTGTTGTCTTGATGGAATATAATTCCTTTGCTATTCACCGTTTCTGGGTTATTGGTTACTACAAATAATTCAATTGCTGACAGTATAAGCTTGAGTAAGCTGCTCGTAGGAGAGCAGCTCATAGTAGATGATTTCCTGCCCACCAATTTCCTTCCCTCCTCTCAGTCCTGGTTTGACCGGCTCACCGCGATCGTTTTCAATTAACGGGAGTCACTTTTCATCAGCAGTTACTATCCGGTTTGGGCAGCGGATAGGTTTTGTTTTGACTCAGCAGCGATCCGCAGATCCGTAGAAAATTTGGTCTATGAGCTTTTTTTTTGCGTTAACTCATGTGACAGTCATGCATTGAGCTTCCTTTTGTGTCCAGCCATATCAAAGAGGTACCAAATAGTGCTTACATGTTGTTGACAGTCGAGCTTGAGAATTAGTTCGCAGACATTTTTGACAATTGAGTTTCCAGAACATGGTACATTTCTGACTTCAAAATTAACGAAATGAACACCATTCACATTTCCAGCCGTCTCGCTTGTGCTTTCGCCTATATCGAAGGCAAATTGTAAAAGATGTCGTATTTTTTCTTCGTTGGTGTCCACCAATCACAAACTTATTTGAGTAATTTTTTTGAGTACAAAATCTTATCTTTCTAAGCCCATCTAGCGTAACCCGATCGCATTTATACAACGTACGATACAAATTAGCCATCTATTGGAAAAATACTGGATTTATTTTTACTACACCTTAACAAAAAATTAATATAATTGCAAACAAACTGAATTCTCCTTCTTGATAGTGCATGTAAGAATGATAATGTATGGAATTAGCTGGGAGGTTAGTACACATCCCCAAATAAAAAAAAATGTTGTTAAGCAGTTAGTTGGAGTAACAGTCAATATAGTAGTTGAAGTTTCGGATTCTATTGTAACATCATTAGTTCAATGGGCACTAATGTCAATCTGCGTTCAGACTGGTTACATTCGTGTGCTAAATCAGTAAAAATGTTATAGAAGACTTATGGTGAATTCGCCCCTATTCTCGTCGGTCATCGAAATCTTCATCTGAAGTTAAAAGCGATGAAGTGAAGGCAATGGTAGGTGAAAAAAATCGTTATTTAAGTTTGAGAGATATAGCCGCTGAACTCTTTGTATCACTACTATTTCCACAATTTTTTACTGCTCGTCGCTGCTCGACTAATTCGGAATTTGAATTTTTTTTAAAAACTGAATCGCGCAAAGGTTGCTGAAGGCACTATAGAACGAGAGAATTTCAACTCTACATTCAACTCAATTCCACATTCGTAAAACGAATTATATTATAGATGATGTTGAGATATGTGTTTATAAGCTTGATATGTAAACCTTTAAATACATTTTAGTATACCGCCTTCCAACTGGGCCGCAGCCGACAAAAAGCAAGTCTAAATCGAGTGAAAGTCAACTTAGTGTTGATTATTCGATATTCTTACCAGAAAGTCAGACGATCAATGTATTAGAAACATTTTCTGGGCATTGTAACGCGTTCGGACAGCAAATTCATCAAAAATGTCAGACTTGTGGAAAAAAACTCATGGATTTTTACCACGATAATGTACGATGTCACAAGACTGTCATGCTGAACGAATTTCTGTCCAAAAACTCAATAAATATAATTAAACGACCAAAGCATTTACCTGATACGGATCCGGCTTAATTTCTTAAAACTGAAATTACCACTAACTACATTTTCAGTTGATGGAAAACATAAAAGAGAATTCGCGCCGAGAACTGAAATTTTTTGCGAAAACCCCATTTGAAAAATAGTTTAGTGATTGGATTATTTGTTCGCATAAGCGTATTATTTGGAAAGGGGCCTACTTTAAAGGCGATACAATAAATTTGGTTTGGTAGAAATCGGTTACAGAGCTTAAAAGATCAGTTCAACCGGATTTTTTATAGCTTTTATAAACAATTTGACTAATACTTCTTAGTATTCAGTCTATAATAATACAATAATGAAAATACTAAAATTCGCCTTTTAATACGCCTTTTAATAATCTACCAACTATTAATGAGTGCAAAGTTTTCAATTTCCAATTGAAATCAAAATCCCCAACTTGCGAAATGCGCGGCGGCGATTCACACCAACGTACAAACACACACACACATCAGTCAGTGCTGCAGCAGCCCCCTCACATTTCAAACCACATCGTTACTAATTGGAGATGGTAATCCTTTACGCGTCTGTTGAGTGGCTGTGTTTGCTGTGGGATGAGCAGTGCGATGTGGGGCTTATTGGCATAGGAAATTTGTGATTATCATGGAATGTAATCCGAGGCATTGCTTTTGGCAGAAGACCATTTAATAAAGCTTTTGAGATTAGCGTTTGAGGATTTCAAATTTCAGTTACCATGGGCGTTTGTGGTGGCCAATCATTGCCATCAAGCGACCCAATTATGATTAAATTCACAGTAGCCAAGTTATTCAAAAATATAAAGAGGATTTTGCTTGTAAGCAAATTTCTTTGTATAATTAAGTATGTCTTTGCCTGCAGTGCATATTTATGGTTGCATAAGTGGAGATGATTTGAGACGGAGATAACAGCCACGAAATAATCGTAGAAAATGTTTGAGCTTCGGCGGTTTAAAGCAGATGGTTCAAGTTTAATGGCTTTAATAAAAATACGTGGCTTTCCTACTGTCGTCGTGAATTTTTCGAAGAATAGATGTTTAATAAACTTTCGACACTCAGTTACGAGTAAATGCAAAAAAGGGGGCAAAATGTTTGTTTGAATCACTGGGCAGACAATGTATGCAGTATTAAAATATTATTTTGTAGTTAGTAAGTTTGGATTTTTTTAATGCTCCGCTTCACCACAGAATATAATACTTTACTTTACTTTTTCCAAAAACCGGTTTTGAATTACGATATTTGAAGCATATATTCAAAAATAATTTGTTTCTGTCGCTTATTCATATTTATCCAAATTTACATTTTCTATTAGCTATGTTATTCTAAGAAAGTGTTGTTTAAACGGTACTGATTCATTTACAGCCACATTTTTTAGTTTATAAATTAGAAAACCCACAGAAAATATAAAAAGGAACCATTGAAAATAAAAACTCGGAAAATGTATTAGCTTCTTGGACCTAAATACCATCTTAAGTTGTAAAACAGGGTTCTAATCTATATATATAAAATTATCGAGTTACTGACTGATTGATTAACTGACTGATCATCGCTCAGGCCAAGCGACTAAAGCTATAACTGGGGAAATTTGGATTAGGGGCGCGATAAGAAGGGATTTTCCAAAATGCTTATTAATAGGGCTAAAATCACATTAACAACGGAGAAATCAGGTGTAAAACCCAGCAGCAAATATCTCAAACGACTAGAGATATAATCGCGAAGTTTGGCGATCATTTTCCCCTTTCGGGGCAAACACAGGGTAAGAAGGGTTTTATCAAAATTCATAAATGAATGAAAATTAAAATGAACAAACGGCCAGATATATAATCATGAAATTTGGTGTCCATATTCTCTTTCCAGGGCAAACAAGCGCTAAGAAGGGGGCTTTTCGAAATTCGTTCTTAACGGGCAAAAATGGGTAAGAAGAAAGAAATCAGGTACCAACCGCCTGAGGCAGAATCATAGAAATTGGTCCCCATGTTTCACATAAATACGCTGCAAGGAGGTGTTTTTCAAAATGCAAACTGTTAGTGGTAGAAATAGGATAAAAAGTTAAATTTTTGGTTCCTTCCACCGGAGCAAATTGGCTTGAGCTAAAATCATGGAAATATTCTTTCTTCTTACATATTAGATCTCCATGATGAACCAATTTCTGGCCAAAAACTCAACAAATATTACCATACAACTGCCGTACTTACCTAGAATGGCTCCGACTGATTTTTTTATTTTCTCAAAGCTAAGATTATCATTAACCAAATTTTCAGTTGGTAGAAATCATAAAAGAGAACTCGTGGCGAGAACTGGATTCATTCCCAGAAAACGAGTTTAAAAAATGTATTTTCACATTAGACACCAACAATTACCAGTATTTTCTAAATTCATACTTTTAGAGGTAAAGCAGCCTAAAAGGGAACAAAGGTGATATCATTGCAAAGCTCAAAGGACTAGAGCCAGCATCATAATCTATTTTGTTGGTATCCATATTTCTCCTCCAGAGTGGCAGGTGATAAGAGAGGGATTTTCAAAATTCGTACAGAATAGATTCGCGGCAAGAAAAGGTGTAACGCAATTATCAGCTTTAGTTGTAACTAAGGTTGAAGTCAGCATCATGAACCAAAAAGAGAATTTTCCGAAATTCGAACAAGTAAAAACCAGTACAGCCTGAATCATCAAATTGGGAGTGTAAATGTATCTACTCGCGTAGACTAGGAATGAGAAGGGATTTGTAAAAATTCATGCCCCCTGGGGATAAATCATGAAGGAATAAGGAATAAAATAAGGACATAGGCGGCACCATCGCCCAATACAAACGGCTTATGCTGAAATCACCACAATTAATGCAAACATTACTATTATCAAGTAGAAGCTTGATAAAAGAGCATTTCTCGAAATCGTTCTTTAAGGGAACCAACAAACAAATGAAAATAAAATTGATGCACTACACTGGTATAAGGTTAAAATCATGAAATTGGGAGAGTGTATTTGTATACCTAATGCTATTCTCACACAAACCCGTATGAACCCATGGTATTCACCTGTGGGGAACTACCAGCGAGCAACTCCAATGTTGAGATCTATTACTCTTACATCAATTACTAATGTTCGGTAAAATCAAAACTAAGGTTAGCAAACTTGGTGGTAATCACCTTAATATTCTAAATAATGTCCCAAATATCTTGGTTACAAGTTTTATCAATAAATTTAAATATTTATTGTATTTATTGGACTTAATAGGCTTAACAGCACAGTAATTTCTTAAGTTATTATGCAATTTGCTCAATTTTAAAATATAAATAAGTTGCAACTTAAAGAATAAAATTCGAAAAAATGTAGTCTAAGTATTTAATTTAATTTAAAATTCATTCAACGCTCTTTTGAGTTGACGCGAATATATAAGGGATGCCAGAAGTGGAGTGGTAAATCATTGTGTTCATAACAAGAAATACTCTGAATTAAAGAAGTGTTATAACATGCTAAAGTCCTTAGTTAGGCGAACTGACTTACATCATTCAACGTCCTTTTGAATTGACGCGAAAGTATGAGGGACGCCAGAAGTCTTACCACTTGACTTCTGGCATTGATACTAAAAAATGATCTGAATGAAAGAAATAAAATTATAGCATACTTGAGTCCTCAGATTACAATTTATAAATGGACCACTGATATTTGTTAAATAGGACAGTTTGTATGAGTTTGTATGATACCATGGAGGAATAGCAAGAATACATGGTTTAAAATAGGTAATTTGCATGAAAGCTGTTACCCCGTCGATTTTTTGATTTTTTATCAGTCAACAAATTGCCGATTACAGGGGATAAGAGGTTTTACAAGGTGTGCTTGATGTCTGCCAAATTTGACTTAATTCAGTACAACCGCTGAAAAGATATGGACCTAAGAATATAAGAGTTAAACTGGCCATTTTCGTTGGAAGTACCAAGCAACCAAACTCTCTCTCATACGAATGACCGACTAAATATTCTTAAGCGGTAGCTTTTTATTAAACCAGAATTGGCACACTTTACACGTTAAGTCTATTGATGCGCCATTGTCTTGGTGAATTTTAACTTTTTTCTATTTGGAGACATTTTCTTGATTTAGTACTTCAAACCAAA
Organism: Philornis downsi; assembly: GCA_019455685.1. Taxonomy (NCBI): domain Eukaryota; kingdom Metazoa; phylum Arthropoda; class Insecta; order Diptera; family Muscidae; genus Philornis; species Philornis downsi. The sequence goes on along the minus strand of JAHXMU010000655.1, from coordinate 1,505,261 downwards.
CAAACAAACCAAACGTTCCTTGTTCACAATTTTCCTTTTCTCAAGATAGGAAACCATGAACTTATCGACCAATTGCAGCATTTTTGATCGCTTTGCTCGGCTTTCATGTTCCGCTCAATGCCACATATGGCACGAAAAATTGTACACCGTCCCGAAGTTTTTATTCTGCTGTACACATTTTGCAAATATTTTTTCATACCAAAAATTTTTATGCAAAATAGTGAATATGACTTTATTTGTTGCTTACTTGAAAAACATTCCCGGTATTTTTTTTTTTGGTTCTTGGCATAAAAACCTCTTATAAATGTCTACTGCCTCTGTACACCTACTACTTGTGCACGTACTACCTTGTGTAAATTCAGCAAATTATCAGTAAATGGTTATTTCCAACAGACGAAAGTAACCTTAACAATATTCAAGCCTCTGTTAAGTTTTGGCGATATTTTTCCCACTAAAAATTAATGTTTAATAAACGACAAAATACGATTCTCCCCCACTTCCAGAAGATCCGGAGGAGCCAGCAAATAAAGGCCTACCAAATGCCACGTATTTAATATCTTTTAAACTTGCAGATTTAGCTAGAAACACGAAATTCCCTCAGAATCGCGAGACGCCACTAGGCAGATGCATGCCCTATAGAAGAGGAAAACAATTTCTTTAAACAAAGCGATTATTCGCTCCATAAAAGTTGCATGTATGGTGCACATTTAGAAAGTGCTATCCCGGAATTGTTAGTAGCAGCATAGCAATATCAGGATCTCGTTGCAGTGCCGGCAGGATTATTCGAAATTCAATGTGATTAATTGATATTGGGCACATACCATGGCCAATTACAAACATGTACTAGTACGATAATTAAATGTGCATAACTCATGTAAAGCTCTTTCAAGTACACTATGTGAAATGTTATGGAACTTAGGGGGACGTTATCAGCTGGTAAATCGATAAATGTTCTAATATTCAGGCTAGGAAAAATTGTTAAAAAGAAGAAAATATTTTTTCGCCGATTATAAAGTTGAAATGTTTTATGTTTCCGAAGTCGTCGTGTGATCCGAATCTGTAGTAAGGAAGTGTTTAGAATGCAACGTATCTTTTGGCAAGGTCATGACCTTTTTAAGTAGATTCAGCGATATCCTTCTGGCTTGCTGGCTGATCTTTGTGAATCTTTTTAAAACTTAACACAGCCGAACAATTTGTTAGACTGGAAACGAGTAATATGTATTGACAAATGTACTGAAATTTAAATTTTTGTTTTCAAAATTTAAAAAAATCAATCCATAAGCCACATCCTTTTTAATACATCCAATTCCAATGAAGAATGTGAGCCATATCTTTTATGAAGTTGCACTAAATTTCGTAAAATCTGACCTTATCTGATCTGATCCTTGAATAACAGTAATGTAAATCGGTTTATCATACCCTTTTTCATACTTCTTTGAACCTTAGCAAAAACTCATTGATCTCTCCATAATTTCTAAGCGGAGGACGTTCAGAAAGTTTTAATTTCGCTTATTTTATTGTGCTTTAATTCTGAGAATTGTTGACAAGAAACTAGCAATTTAACAGGTCGTTCTGGAACTCTACACTATTCGAATCAAAGCAAAAGGAAGTTGGATGAATGTGTGTGTACTCATAAGGCAGTTCACTTGATTGAAATTTTTGTACAGTTACGGTCTCATATTACACTATAGCAGCGCTACACCTATAGCGATGACAACTTATTGTTTGATCCCTTTGTCATTCTTATATAAATGATAATAAGGAAAGTTGTAGCAAACATGACCTGTAACATCTTTGGCAAAAGCTGTATGTTGCTTGAGCACAGTGATGATGCAAGCATCGTTAGCCAATCATTTCGAGATGTTACTGCAGCCATTTCAAACACTATGCGGGAATGTGCAACAGTGTCACTGTATGAAACGACATGTGTTGATACGTACTGACCAAGAAATAAATGATCCAGGATCTCTTGAGAAAGTAACATGCGTTAACGATTGAACTAGTTCTGAGAGAGTATTTCCAGTGCTTTATAATCTCTACAAGCGGTTATGCGCATCAAAATATATCGTGTTTTGAATGGACTAAAATCCCCAGCACGAAAGGTCTTCATTAACAAATACGGTTAACGCCCACTAAAACATTATCAATCACAGATTTCAAAAGGATCCTTAATTCGTGGCGCGAAAGTAGTGAAAATTTGGATAATTATTAATGAATTTAACATTGGCTTCCCATGTGAGGGATGATGTTGCTTTTGGCACCATTTCTCATAAAGCAGTGAAAAATCTGTGATTTTTATGCAAATTTATGTGCGATAAAGCTCTTTCTCTTAGCGTTTATGTAAATTATGCTTAGTTGTTTCTTCGGAAGTTTTGCAAATCAGGGTGGCATTAGAATTTTTGTAAAGCGACTAAAAATTTGTTTACAATTTAACGTTACCTTTAGCAGACTTTTTAAATAGGTTCATTTTGGTAGAGCATAATTATTGTAAACCCGATTTTAGTGAGAAACAAATTTATAATTGTATGTTGTCAAAAAGAGCTTCCTAAGAAATATGGCATATAGCATTTATAGAAGCTATGGAAATGCTGGAGAAATGACTTCCTCTTTTTTTTATGAACTGCGCGGAAAGATTGTGAAAACTTAGTTCCATGGATTGGAAGAAGAGCTGAAATGCTTGAAGTAAAGTGGTCGATAACACCAACTTATGAGGAAATTGACACGCGTACTAACCAACAATATGCTAACAAATCATCACTACAATTATTTCTCTTAATTTCGTGTTCCTAAAATTTGGTTTGAATTAACTGCATCTTATATCAAAACTGCAACCATATTTGAAATATTTGTCCACATCTGACTTTAAATTGCTTTGTTGATGGTATTACAGAGTGGTTACACATTTTCAGAGTAGTATTTCCACAAATTATTTTATTAGCAGTGGTGGAGATGATTCCCACTCACATCCACTTGCTATTAGATATCCAAAATTAACTCTGTTTTACCAACGACTAATTGGAAATAAACTTTTTGTTACCAAATCACGTACCAGACAATCGATTTGTATTTCGACTATACAGCAACACAAATGACTTCATTGCCACATTTTTTAAATTCTGCAGATTTACATAAAACGGTGTAGGTTGTATAAGTTTTTACGAGTCGTTTTCCTTTTTCTTTCTCTTTTGCTCACATTACACATTGGCTCTATAGCTCATGACCCCCCACTCTTCCACACAATACTAGTAGATTTTGCTCCATTGTCCCACATTATGCTAAGCGATGTAACAAAGGCCATACGCATTTCACTTGTGTACATTTGGGGACTGGATATTGGGTAAATCTAAATAAAAATTTACTGTATGTTTTATTGTTTCGATTAAACGTTAAATTGTCAACCACATTTTTCATTTCTTAGGAAATAATTGATCCGTTCCTGACAAAAAAAAGAAGAAAACTACATTGTTTGCACTTTGGAGTCAATTTAGGAAACATTACGATTATGTGGATATGAGTACGAGTTCAGACATTTATCAGCTGGGATCACAGACAGCAATTGATTTACACTTAATTGAAGGTTTCAATAGAAAATGAAACGTTTTTATTAGAGGTGTATTATCCGTGTTTAGAGGCAACTTTATGGTATGGTGGTCGTCTGAAGTTCCCAGAGAAGCGAATACCGAAATAGGATTGCATTTTATTAAGGTTTTTTTGTGAAGAGATATGGAAATATAAAAATTCGCGGAAATTTGAAAAAAACTTCTAAAATGTAAACAGTTGATCTACAAAGAAATCAAAATATATAAAATTGTTGCATAACTGACTAACTGACTGACTAATCAGAAGGAGTTATTGGAAATTCGCACTCTTGCGGATAAAACGGACTAAGGAGACTAGGAATGAAGAAGAATTTATCAAAATGTGTGCCTTTAGGGACAAAACGTGAAAGAATGAGAACAAAATGCTGGGGACAGGCGAGAAATCATATTTTAACAAAATCATAATAAAACATGCAAATTTAGAGAACATACTCACGTTGTCATCGTTAATGCCTCCAATTAATCGCCATTATCAATTTCAATATCATTCAACCATAACAATTACTTTGAAAATCGAAAATTAATTTTGGATTTCTGTAACAAATACTACAAGTAGGAGATCAAGTAAGTTTTGTATATTTTTTTTACGAAACTTTTTAGTAATCTTTACTATATAATACAGGGTTGCCCATATTCGACGGACCCATCTGGCAACGCCATAACTTTTGACAGAGATGTCAGATCGCTTAATGACATACCGCGTTTGAAGCGTCAGTCCAAGCCGATTTTTACCATGGAACAATACGCGCCACGCGAGCGCTCTGAAATAGTTGAAATTTACATTCAACAGAAGAAGTCAATTGTGAAAACTCAACGTGCTTTTAAATAATTAAAAAATGTGAGAAGTGCGCCTTCTAAGAACACCATTAAGCGTTTATACGAAAAATTTTCGACTGGTGAGGCTCTTTCTAATCCGAAGAGGCCAAATAAAAGTCGACCAAGGCGATCGGCCGAGAATATCGCTGCCGTACGAGCCAGTGTTGAGAGGTCCCCAAGAACATCCCAAAAACGCCGTTCTCAGCAGTTGGGCATGGCTCGGTCCACTTTACAACGGATTATTCGCGTTGATTTGCATTTGTTCCCGTACAAAATTCAATTGACGCAAAGATTGTTGCCTGCGGACAAGCCTCGTCGATTGGAATGGGCCCAACGAGTCATCGAAATGGCCGATGATGACGAGCAATTTTGGAACAAAATTATCATGTCCGATGAAGCCCATTTCACATTGAATGGGACCGTAAATAAGCAAAATTGCCGTATTTACGCCACTGAAAATCCTCAGGAGATTCAAGAATTGCCTCTTCATGACGAAAAAGTCACAGTTTGGTACGGCGTTAGTGCGAAAACAGTCATTGGGCCGTTTTCCTTCCAAAACGAAAATGGCCATGCTGTTACCATCAACCAGGAGCGTTATCGCGACATGATGACCAATTTTGTGATGCCAATTATTCGTCGAAAGCGTATGAGGCAGTTCTGGTTTCAACAAGACGGCGCTCCACCGCACACAAGTCGCATAACAATCGATTTTCTGAAGAATTTGTTTCCGGGCCGTTTGATGTCGAAAAGTGGTGATTTGGACTGGCCACCGCGTTTGCCCGCTAACTTCTTCTTGTGGGGACATTTGAAGTCAAAGGTTTACGTTAACAAGCCAAGGACCGTAGAAGAGCTCAAGGACAACATTCGTGAAGAAATAGCCGCTATTCCGGCCGAAATGTTGGCGAAAACGATGGAAAATGCTGCAAAAAGGGCACAATACGCCATCAACGCCAGAGGCGGCCATTTGAGAGATATCATATTCAAAAATTGATGTAAACAAATCTACTTGGAACAAATTAAAAGAATAAGATTGCCAACCGCCAAATTTTTATTTTTTTCTTTGATTTTTTTTTTAAAAACATGGGTCCGTCGAATATGGGCAACCCTGTATATATATATTTAGGCCATTAGACCCCTTTTAAATGTAGACTAACAAAACGCATTAACAAATTCATTAATTTTGAAGATGGTCCATGTGAATTCGAACCTTAAAAGTCGTATTTCCAAAATAACTACAAACAAGCAGATTTTTTTTTCATATAATTTCAATTTCCTTTCATTAAAGAATGTTTAGTACCGAAATCACGTGAAATTCTTTAGAACACAAATCTTTAAATGTCGAATTGGGGAAACTTCAGACCAACAATTAGAAAGTGGAATGAGGTGTTATAAGATGACTTAAAGCCGTATTCTTAAGTACTCATTGAAAGTTTATAAATCATATTCCTGCAGTATAAACATTCTGCAAATCCTAAGTAAATTGTCTTGAATAAGACCTTTACTTGTTATTTTACAAATGTAAATGTTTTCCAATAACATTTTTCTCATAGCCAATTTCCAACTTCGATCTTTTCAGATTATTTGCCTCCCATAAATTATGTATGCTTAAGCACAGAAATGTACATCAAAGGAATTTTGGAAAAATTCAAATTGTAGGCTGTTAACGAAAATATTACGATTCACGCTTATTCAATAGAATCCCTAAAAGCATCTTAAATTAAATTTAAAGATCTCGAAGCATGTCTGAAATATTGCTATGTAACACTTACTTAGATGGCGTCTTGAAAATAAGTATTCTTATTTACTATATGCCACATGTAGCGAATTATCCCAAGCGCTTTGACCTTCTGCGCTTCTTCTCCAATTCGTCAACAAGTTTCAAAAGTCTTATCCTTCCAATGTAGTAATTTCGTTGTGTTTTAGGGGGTTCGACTGTATATAACTCATACCGCCGGTGGCTTATACAACAACAAAATCCTACGATAACGATGATGAGTCTATACATTTTTTGCATTACTTTTCTCTTGAAGACCCTCAAAACTCATTCATCTGCTTCTCTCATAACACACGATTGTGCAGTCAACATACCTGTCGTGATGTGGACTAATGCTTGGTACAGCTAAATTTGTCTACGTCAAGATATATGTCTTCGGAAAAGTTCAAACAGCTTCCCAAGCGAAGACACTCTTTTTTTCGTCGAAAAAAAACAACTCGTTTACCAGCAGACCCATTGTTGTTGACTCATTTTTAATGCTTGAGAAGGCTGAAGCAATGTCTCTCAATTCTGCTAATAATCATCAAGAGTAGATTGAATGGGTCGCACGATACGTCTTCTCTTACTGAGGACATCGTGTCAGTCGGTTTTATCCTTTAAAGCATTTTATACCTCGCAGGAATACCAAACTTCATTACGATTTCATAAAAATGTCGACTTATCGGTTTAACGAAGGCAGCAGTGTAGTCGGCGAAAACATGGTATGTGGAGATCCTGTTGGGTTTTGGGTCTTCTTCAGGATTTGTGAATATATGGCCAGTTGTAGATTTATCAGGTCTGAGACCGCATTGATAACTATCACTCAGGCAAATGCGATAGACTTAAGTCTTACACATACCTCGCTCAGAAGAACGTTGAATCGCCTTTGTGAAGCACAGGACATAATGTAAGTTCTAATCATGGGTGATGTATTCGTTGAGCCAAATTGCATTTAGGCATTGATGTAAGCTCATTATCGGTTCATCACCACTAGTCTTAAACAGATATTCTGGCAGTCCGTTAGAAACTGCAGCTTTGTTGTTCTTAAGCTTGATCATGGATTATTATGTTGATATTCTGACCTGGATTAGGCAAGGCATACTATGCCGTTGTCTATAATTGGCGTTATTTCTTTACTTGTGCTATCATCCGGAGCTAGTAGTTTATATAAATATTCTCACCTAGTTACTGCACACTCTGTGTTTGTCTGAAGAAACTTTGTTTCACATCTTTTGATAGAATTTTCGAATATCAGTATATTTCTATAACATTACCCTCTCGTTTTTTCCACGACCACATCTTTCTCCTTTTCTTATGACGTTCCCTCACAGAGCGCGTTACAGTAGGCTGCAGCGTTGCCATGTGCGCAGCATCGTTTTCTTCAGATACTTTATGACATCCGTCATTGAATTAGAGATTGGCTGAGTGTGTTTTTTTTCCATAGAATGCACAATATATGCAGTAGGTTGCCGCTTTGTGTGTGAAATATCAATCATCAATTAAGGGAGCTTTGATGTAGTGCTTGAGAGAGTTTCGTGGGGTAGACCATGACTATTCATCTATTATCATGAGATCAATTTGGTTTCTTTCGCTATGTAAGAAGATAACTGTGCTTTCTTGCGGATATATTTGTACGATAATCTGGTTCCATTTGCTACCATGTTGAATTCGTCTTCGGGGGTGTTGCGCTGAATTTTCCTAAGAATATTTTCCCTTCTTATTTTGACGTTAAAACCTCCCAGAAAAAATTTCAGTGTGCTAAATGTATCTCTTGTCTCCCCATTTTTGATTTCCGTCGGGGCATATGTCAGTGCGATAAAAAGAAATATTTCGTCTTGATGCGAATGTAATGCCATTGCAGTCACTTATAGGTATAAAGAGCAAGAAAGGTTGCATAAGTCTGTTACGCACAGCAAATCCACATCCAAAATTATGAATGTCAACACGCAAGCTGCAGTATGTACATATCATAATTTTTGCGCTGAATGCATTCTTGTCCTCTCCATCGCATTTCCTGGGTGGTAGCGATGGCAGCTATCATATGTTTGTTAAGGACATCATCCACCTATCGGACAGAGAGACATTCTCTGTAAGGAATATGTACATTCTAGATGCATTTCCTTAAATCACTGTCCATATAATGAATGCAAAATATTTGGACAGCGACAATCCAATTGCATTGATGTTAAGGAATTAATCACTGTGACAGAGATTTTGGACGAATAAGCGCAAACAAGTAAATGACATAAAGTTTTTATTTTATAAAGTTTTTAATTATATGATCGTCTGTGTAACTGGCAGGCTTGTAGTTTTATATTTCATAAACAGAGTGCTTGTACCGGATGGCACGATATAATTGCGCTAGCTAATGTTTTGCAAGGATGTTTTAAATGAATATATAAATAAATGTGAATATCAAAATATTGCTATCAGCCGATGTACGAGTATATTAATAGCATTTTATCTCAAAAAAATCGCTTTCGCTCTCAAATGAAAATTAATTGCAAGCTCAATAAAGAAATTAGATATAAAACAGGGCACATTTTTTTAATAAGTTAGATCAAAGAGTCAGTTTGTGCTTTGCTAAGCAAGAAATTGCTTATGTCCAAGAATAAAGTGGAACTAATAAACAAAATACTCCTACTGTAAGCCGAACTAACATCCCCGTGCCATAATTGTGGTTGTTTTGAAAATGTACTTCCTTCGGGTAAAATCAGAAGTGAAACACAATAAATATACTAAAAACTCTACCTGATAATATTAAAGAATTAATGCTAAATTTTTTATTTGAATCCACCATAAAATGTTCAACATAATCCATCTCTCATTCCACAAAATACTCATGATTGTTAAACACGATAACGAAAGTGCTTTAAATGACACTTTCCAACATGGGTCTACAGGCAGACACACGCCTAAGTTGTTTCCCCCGTGAAGACAGCAATTATGCAAAATTATTGTTATTGCCTCCGTTGCCACCTTTTTCTCCTACATGCATGAAAATGATTTTTTGGGTTCATTTTGACTTTCCTTTCCCCATAAAAAGAAAACACTCACACGACTAAAACCATTAAACGAATTTATTGTATTTGTATTGGGATCCAATATTTGTTTTTATAAGAAACGCGACATGAATGGCCCTCGCCCGTCCATCAGTTAGAGCAGCGAAAAGGCCGCTTTCTGTTTTTGGCGAGGACAGACAGACGGAGGAGGAGACAAGGACGAACAAAACGGGCCATTTTCACAAAAATAAATTAAAATCTAAAATTCTAATATTGTGTGCATGTTGAGTGGTTACGTGTCTGTCTGCTCCTTTTTGGCGACGAAGTAATGGTAATACATGAGAACAGTGGGTTGAGTGGGTTGCTGTGAGTTGAATATGATTTTACGACATGTTTTGAATTTTAGATAAATATTTGATTAAATTTAAAGGCTTTAGTAGGTTTCCAATCTTGTAGTGTTGTCTGAAATTCCACACGGGAACAAAATTGGTGAAGTAACTGATACATCGCGCAATATAATAAGCGAAGTAAAATAAGTCATCGTCCATGCATAGGTCTGTATTAATGCGGATTTCGACAGTTTTAGAATTCACATGATCTAAGTTTACCAATCTTGTGGCGGTCCCACTATTTGCATTGTGTGTGGAAGTCTTACAAATTCTAACATAGTAGATACTCAAGACATAGTCCAATAAAACTTGACCTTTTAAAGTCTACTAAAACTATAGTTGAGTTTCTCTACTAAGGCAGTTATTCATGTGCTCGGTAAAGAAAATGAGAAAAATTTTGTTATATTTGAAAGACATTCAGGGCTAACTGATTTTTATGATTGAAGTTCAATGATTAAATCGATTAAAACCTTACTTTGGGAATTTTACTTTAATATTAAATATTGGTCGTGATAGTCTTAAAGAATATATCAAATTAGTTTCATAATCAGAAAACGCTTTAAAAGAGAAAATTCGTTTAATTTTTTATACCTTCACTCGAAAGAATCAAGATGTATATCATTTGGTACGGCAAAAACGTAACATTTAATAAAAATAATCTAAGATACGAAGTTTCCTTTAGCCAAAGGTGTTTCCTGACAATTTAAGCCGATTATCCGTCTGTCTGGCTGGCTGATAAACATGATAACTGCGGCGAATATTTATGAACGTTCTGAAAGCTTGGCATGGCTTAATATTTTACTACATTGTAGCCGGTGATTGTAAAAGAACTTTGTCGGTCCACACATTCTGTTAACTTTCACACAATCTGTCCAATTTTTGCATATTTAATTTTCACTGTCACTCATAACTGGAACACTCCAAGTTTCTGTCGACAGTATTGCTTTGCAACGGTTAGTCAAATATGAAAAAATCTGCCTATTATCCATCCTGTTTTCTGCTACCTACCGTACTCGTACAAATAGCCTATTTAACCCACATATCTTTAGGTTCATATTTTTTATGTAAATACACTAAATGCAGTCAAATTTGGAGCACTTTAATGTTTTGACAAATTTAAATCTCAGAGTGAAAATGACGGATTTTCCGGCACCAGATATATCCTCTATAATTTCTAATTGTTGTTTTTTTTCCAAATTTTACTCTCTGTCATTGATTTGTATATCTCCTTAAAAATTCTGGTATAAACTTTACAAACGGGCAATTAAACCCGTAAATTACTATATTCACGTCTATAAATTACAATATACTCGGTGTAAAATAGTAGAAAAGCTGCAATAAAATGGTACAGCCTTGCCAAGCAATTACAAATTGTCAAATTGTCCAATTTCCCGAAATTTAATCTTTCCTTCTAAGGAATAGACTGCAGTAGCCTTTAACCACTTGCATGGACCAAATAATGATTAGTGAAACTTGAGAGGAATCGACCAACTAACCGGATACTGGTACCACTAATGCGAATTTAGCCTCCCATTTTTCGGGAAGTTGTATTGAATTCAGTTAAATGTGGCTGACAAAATAAACGATGTTCCCACAGCCATTTTAGTAGTTTAGTTTAGTTATAGAAATTTTACTTTCCCTAGAAAAACCAAAATCATAGACTGAAAGAATTTAAATTTTGTCTGTTATTTGTATTATAAAGCTTTATTACAGTTCAAAACACCGACCGAATAGTCATACCTATCTGGAAGTTGCAATACAAATTACCTACTTTAACCCATATGTACCTGGGTGCATACCTTTCATTCAATCGCACTAAACCCAGAGTAATTTAACAGGCATTAGGCATTCGTTTTGCGAATGATATAAATTGGACAATTTAGTGGTTCATATGTAATTTATTAGTTCATTATAGAAAACGCCAGATTCCAGCAAACTGCACTTGAGATTTGTAAAAGAAAACACTGAAATATAAATATATGGAAAACTCCTACATCTCGCAAACGGAACGTTCAGTCAGAAAAGTTTTTGGAGTTTTCTCTGGCAGTGATATAAAATTGTATCTTTCCTACGGTGCCAAAAATTATTTCAATCATGAACTTTGACACTTCATTTCCAAGATTTGATAGCAAAACTGTTAAAATTTTTTTAATTTCCTTAGCAGATAAAACTCATATTGAAAGATTCCTGTTTCACTTATACATACACACATTGCGTTTTACCGATTTTTTAGTTTTATTGTTTGTCTCCATGTGAAGGACTCACAGTGTTGAAGCTCGTTAGAAACCCCGCAAAACTGACTCTCCCTTACCGAGGTCTGGTTGTTTTTGTTTTTCATATCTCTACATACGTTCGAACTTGTATCGAACTAGTTCTGTTTGCATTTTAATGGCATATAATCGAAGGTAAACGAAAACAAATAATTTCATGTAGGGCTCCGATATATACTCGTACTTTCATTCCTTTGTTTTAGGATGTGAACACTAAAGAGTTGGGATCTGTAATTAACTGAACAGCAGAAAGTAAGGATTGTGCTATGAGAACTGTAGAGGGTGCTTTCTAACGGTCCGGTTTGATTTATTTTATTTTTTGAAGTATTCTTTTCTGCTTTTGCCTAAAACAATAAATTGTTGTTTAATCAATATTTGCACTCTTTACTTTGCAAGCATTCTAATAAGTTCAAAGCGGAACATTTTGCAAACAAAACGAATGATAATGATGAAATGGATAAACGGAAAATAAACAACTAAGTTTACAATAATAATTAATATTATAATAATTAATAATTAATATTATATTAATTATTATTATATTAATAATTAACATTATATGACATGATATCACATTACTTTCATTCGTTCAACAAATGTTGATTCTATTTCAGATGTTAGTTGTCAGGTCTATGTGGAGCTACAGCAAAATTGTTAAATTTGACAGCCTTCATTGTTTGTGAAAATCAAAACGGCACAATTTGAAACCCAATTATAAAAAATTTCGTTACTTTTTTTGAGTACTTCTTGATTTTCTATTTATTTGAAATTGTAATTTCGAAGGTGGATACACATTAAGTCAAAGAAGTATTACGTTTGAAATCTTCAGTTACCCATTCCCATTTTTTCCAATAAACCTTGTGTATCAATCCCAAAACATGCAAGTAAAGTTTTAAATCGGCATCTTGATTATTTACATTTTGGCAAGAAAATTTATTCGTTAGGACTCCAGTGCGCAGTGTGAATAAATTTCAAATATACTGACAGCCATTGTAATTTTAGTGGCATTTTCTACCACTCTGCCCAGTCAGCGCCGTTATGTTCCTGATTCTTGCTAAATACTCATGTTAATATGTACTTACTGTTCAGTCAACTATTTATTTTCAGTTTCAGGTTGGAGCAACAACGTCAAGTTGAAACAAAGGGTTGCCACTGGGCTTTCTTAATTGTTTTGTTGGGCGTTACACTCGTAAGGGAATTTTTACAAAGATTTGTTGAAAATTATTGATACATTTCGTAAAAGAAGATGGACTATTTGTAGTAACTTCTAAAATTGAAAGAGTCTAACACGCGATATTAGATGTACGAGTGTGTGCGATATTTAGACGTTTTCGAAATGTTAAAATGAGGGGTATTTTAAAGAAAGTGTAAATTAGAATTACGTTTTGAAATATTCACGCAACCTGATGTGTATAAAAAGATTATCAGCTATAAGGTAAGTAATCAATCAAGCGAATTAAATTTGCGTTGAAAGCGTTGTTCACTTGAAACTTGGTAGTATTCATTGAGCCGTTACTTCTAAGGTAAAAGTAGCCTGTATGCCAAAAGATGGTTTATTTCGGATTCATAAAAGTTTAAGTAATTAAATGAAATGTTTAATTACGCGTAAAATTTCATGTATTTAACACACCACATTAAAATGTTGTTCCATCTATCTGCATGTTTTGAGGTCAATTCACCGGTTTACAGCCTTTTGCTAGCTTTTGTTTCACAATAACTAAATGCTATTCGACAGCCACTAACTCTGGGCATTTATTGGGTTCATAAATTTGCTTTATTTTTATCGCATCAATCCGTTTTTCGCCTTGAAAGGTGACGCGTGATTTTCGAAGTTATGGCCAAGTGTGGTATTTCTGCAAAGCTTATACAAGGTGTCTCTGAAGAAAGTTTATATTCAGTCGATCGGTGGATCACATTACTGACTAAAGTATACAATTTAGGAAGTTATTTCTTAAAAATAATGTCGTCTAAATGCAAACCCCGCATTCGCGGCGCTCATTTAAGCTAACATTAAAATTTCTTATGATGGCCGATTAGGTGAACTTCAGAATGGCCTCCATTTTGTGATGGATATTTTCTTTCAAGCGCCCCAGGGAAGTTGGTTTACCAGTGTAAACTTTAGCTTTAAGATAACCCCACAAAAAAAGTGAATAGAAGTTAATCAGGATAGCGTGGGGTTAAATTTATACCATTACCGGAGCAAAATTTGGCGAGGCTACATTTCACGAACTCGTGGCTAGACGCAGTGGCCATGTGGGACGGAAAAGTTTTATAGCTTAGGCAACAAGCAGTTTTGCATACTTACATGTCTATAAAGATAAAAATAAGCCCCGTCCGAAAGCAAGGGTTGGCAAATGTTGAAAAGCGGCAATTGTGCGTTTATGAAGCACCATTGGATTTCGAAAGCGCGCAGTTTTAGGTCTTTAAAGCACTTGAACACTTTTTAAATTGAAATGTTCATATCACTACGAATAAACTGTTCAACACCCTCCGCGTTTTCTACCGTTCTTGATGACTTTGGTAGCCCGGATTTTGCTATTTTCAGTGTTCTATCAGTCTATTCAAACTTTTTGACCTTTTTTCGAATGAGGGGATTGCTTGACACATCATTTAAAAAATTAGTTAAATTAAAATTTTTTACAGGCTACAGTTGCCAAATGACAACGTCGTGCGCTCTGTACTGCCTCATATTGATTAAATTCTCAAGAGCGAGGCTACCAAATGACACGTCCTCGCTCCCCTCGGATTAGTTACGTTCACGCAATAAACTAAACAAATATAAAATTTCTTTTGAGGCATCCTTCTTGGTTTCTGTAGGGAGATACTGACTGACACAAAATCTTTGTTAACGTAGTGTAAAAATCTTACTGGACCAATTTTTAACAAATGAGGGTTTAAGGAGACCGACAGTCTATCGTGCAACCTCTTCAACATACTTTTTGAAGTGAAAGCTCCAGTAAGCTTAGCTGTTACTCATTTTTAACATATTTTGCTCGCATATGCAAATGATACAAACATCGGTGGTCGAAAACTACGAGATGTTATTGCAGTCTTTTCAAGTATGATAAAGAGACAAGAGATTTTAGTGGCAAATGAAGACAAAAGTAGGTTATTTGAGTCGACCAATAAAGAATACGGTCGTTTGAGAACGTGGTCAGCTTTAACTGTGGAATGGCGGATAATGTCGTCAGCTTCGACTTCACCGATAACAAAAACGACGATTTAAACCTAGAAACTAGGAGGAGAATACTTCTTGCAAGCAGATGCTATCAAAAGCTTAGCAAGCGATTTAAGGACGAAGCTCTATCTCGGCGAGCAAATATCTAAGTGTATAAAACACAAGTCCTACTTGCCTTGCTTTACGGTGCAGAATCGGTGGCTACAAGCCAAGCGGATGAGTCAGTTCTGGGAGTTCACGGTTGAAAAATACTTAGAAAAGAAGGCCCTCAGCAGTCCGGTATTTCCAAATATTTCGAAATTTTTTTATTATATGAAATTTGTCTAGTATCTATTTGAAATTTTCGCAGTATAAAGTGTGGCTAGTCTACGTTGAATAAGACAAGCTATGTGTAAGATATTAACGAAATCCTTTTTTTTTTCAAAACCCCGTGTATGCCGTTATGTATAGAATTGTAATATCGAATAGATCCGAATTTCAATGATTCTGTTGCAAAGATTTGGCTGAAATTAAGCGTTGGTTTGGAATATATTGGATTTGAAGGCTTCGATCGATTGCAGACTATTGGCGTAGACTAGCGACTTCAGAAAATCGCACATGAGAGAGACTAGATGGGTTCAAATCGTACGATTTTGGTGGTCAAATCAGTTAATATGCACGAAATATGTATCGTTCATACCGTTCATACAGAATATCATACTCTGTGTGGCACATCGCGAACCACTGTGGGAACCACATGTTGTCCACGGCTATGTCGTTCATTTTGGCCAAAATAATTTGGTTATCATTGATCTGTAGCGTTCACCGTTGACTTGTTGTTTTTCGAAGAAGTACGAAACAAAGTTGCAACCGTCCCAAAGTCCGCACCAAACAGTAACGTTTTGTGGTGGTTGTCTACTGGTGAACCCCAGTTTGATATCATCTCATATACCCCAACTTTGTTTGTTAGCAATGCCATTCACCCAAAAATACGCCAGGTCGCTACTGGTCCTTTACTGATTAGGCATTATATATTTTTCGCTTTCAATGGTAAAGTTAAATGGAACTCACATAAAGCTATGATTTCAATGAAACTTTTAATACAGTATAATATTTGGATGTTATCATTATGTACGAAATACATTGTAATGGTCACCTCTGGATTGATTGCAGCAGTGGGTCCACTTTTTCGATCACTTTTTCGCCTATTTTGGGCAGCGTCTCGACGATAACACGGTCTTTGACGTAGCCCCACAAACATAAATTTAACGGCGTTAAATCGCATGATCCTGGTGGCCAACTGAAGTCGCCAAAACGTAAAATTACGCTTTCTAGAAACTTCTCATGCAATAAACCCAAAATCGATCGTGTTGTTGCACAAAAAATAGCCATTTTTTTCCGGACGCAACGGCTTTTCCGGGATCCATATGCGGCAATTGTACTTGTACGAGTAGATCCATATTCGTAAATGACAAAACTTTCACTAAATAAATAACACTTCAGATGACAGCTGGCAGCCTTGCCAATCCAGCGGTTTTGAAACCACGAAATGGATAACCCGTTAATCCAAGTTGTAGGTTATTATTACCATCTGCTTCATGAAATTAAATTTACAAGGTATTTAACAATAACTCAAGCCGGAATATCTGCAAAGCATCGAATTGTCAGTGAGCGGGTTTTAAAAATAATTAAGAAATATATTACTAATAACTTGCGTTTATTGAATATTTTAAAAAGCATTTGGCGTGATACCCTCCTCTAATCGTATGTTCGAAAAAACTGGACTGCCGCGTAGTCAGCATCAAGCGTCAAAAACGATGGGCACAATAACTGCCGTAAAACTTCATAAAAATTTTCAAAACTTGATTCAGCCTAATATCTTGCTTGATTTTATTCGAGGTTTGTAAACGGCCAATGTCGACCTTCTCCCTCTGGAACTTCCTACAAGCAAATGTAGAAAACAAAAACATTCGGCACACACCATGGTCCAAGTTCTGAGAGCGGAAATGGAGCCATCACCATGATATCTCCCATACAAATTGATCGAATTATTCAATATATAATTTTACTCTGCAATCCTTAATAAGTAATCTGCATTTACCCTAATTCAATTGTAATGCATCGTAATGCTCAGCAAAATTTAAAAAAAATCGGAGATTAACTAATTTAACCCAAATATTGGTAGATTCATTTCATTCACTCAACTACAGTGAATCCGGGTAATTTAGTAATATCAGGTACTTATTAAACACAATTCTGGGAATGCAAATTGGCTGTATTTTCAACACACACAAATAGAAGCATTTTGCAAAAAAAAAGTGATCCATCTATAATTTGTAAATGAAAACTTCAATAGATTATAATTTTGCTTCTTTTGTTGAGTGTTAATTTAATACCTCTGGCACTTCTCTCGTTAAATGACCGTACTAATTTGTTTCAAAACTAAATGCTAAATGCTTAGAAAATCGTTCGATATAGAACCGTTGTTGTTGAATATTTAATAATCATAATAGATTTCCTTTGCCTTATATCTTTCGGTTTGGTTTTACTGCATTTAATGTTACGATCTGAAAATGCAGGGATTACCAAACAATGAATTAATTCAAAGTCTTTCATACAGTATAGTGGTGATTTTTCAAACTACAATAGTTAGCTTTTAGGATCGCATTTCATTGCAATTAATGTTGGTTTTGTGATCGATAAAATGAAACAAATTAAAATACAGGGTGGCGCGCGAATCATGCTTCTGTCAACTGTCAATGTGGATCGTTATTTAAATATGTTGAAAAAGTTTTTTTTTACCCAGAACTACGCCGAAGACGTATCCATTTTAATAGCATTTGGTTCCAGCAAGATGGAGCTCCAAGGAAAATTCTCAAACAAATTAATATCCAGAAGCTCCACTTTCCGCTGGCCCCCAAGGTCACCTGACCTGACTGCACCAGGCTTTCTTATGGGGTTATACCAAGCAAGGGGTGTACTGAACTGTAGGAGTCTATTGAAACAATAATTGAGCCGATCTAGGAATGAATAATTTTCTGATCAGGTGTCGCAAATGCATGAATGCGCATTGAGGTCTATTACTGTCTATCGTCTTCAAAACCAATTAGTTATATAAAATACAATTGAATTTTCTACACAATAAAAGAAAATAATTAAATTAAATAAATTGACTAAAAAAACATTATTTGAATTTATTATTGTAGCGCAATTGATGCGCCGCCCAGTAGTTTATTCTTAACAAGAGAATAACAAAAACGAACAATTCTAAGTTGCACAATTGTTTTTCTGAACGGTTAAATTAGTATGAATAAATCAAATTTTCAATTATTTACATGGATCATCAAACACCTCTCCTCCTCACCACTTCCACATAATTAACACCTGGTATGCTGTGCAGATTCGTAACTTCTTTCCGAATTCGTATTCTTGAAAAGCTATAATAGCCTGCAGCTTCGGATACCAAGTAGTTTTTTGGATAAGTTTTGAAATCGCGCATTTTGTCCTCATGTTAGCCTGTATTAGGATTAAACCAATTCATTCACACATCTCATAATATTTAATATAACTTCTAGTCTAGCTGCACTCATAAATAGATGAAGAATTTTATATTTAAAAATATTTCAATGATATGTAGTGTACATTTGGCAAAGAGGAAAAAAAAAACAAATAAAACCTATTTAATGTTTTCACAATTTTTTCGCCACACAAAGGACAGGCAATTTATTTTGCACTCAAATTCCAGCAAAGAAAAAAATAATTTTTGCTTCGCATGAATGTGAAGTGGAAGATGTCAACGATTGTGTGAATTTTTTCAAAGTCATCTAACAACGCATATATACATATATGTATGTATATATATATGTACATATATGTATATGTATGTATAAATAGTAGTGTAATTCACCAACCAAAAATGAAACTCTGAAAGTAGGATAGGCGAAAATTTGGCTCAGCTGAAGCTTTTTTCCTTTTTTTCATTCATCGTTGTTGCCCGGCCCAAATCAGAATCATTTGGCGACATTCCATAGTTGGGATATATTTTTTAAAGAGTATTATGAACTGAAATCCAAAACACGTACTTGGTGAAATTTTGCACTGTGAAATACAATGCGGTCGATGGATGCCAGGTGGTTTCTACAAGTGAGTGTGGTACGAGTACATATGATGCTGGGCTCAAAACCCGATTAACATTCAACTTTCTCTCAACTGTTGCCACGACTCTGACAAAGTATTATTCTTAGGTGGGTCGTTCATGAAATGAAATATTTTTTTTTGTATAAATCAGTACCCAACTGACAGTTAGGCGAACTGACTTAAAATATCACTCTGCACCAATTGTGCTACAATAAGAAATTCAAATAACTTTTTTTTAATCAATGTCAATACATTATTTATTTATTCAATTATTTTTTATTGCATAGAAAATTCCATTTTATTTCGTATTAGTTGATTTTGCTGAAAAAAATATTCTGAATTAAAGCACAACAAAAGAAGCACATCTATAACTTTCTGCAGTCTTCCGTTTGAGAAATGTAGAAGGACCACCGATAACTGGCAAATCGGATAATTTGTATGTGTTGCACCACAAGGGGCCTTGCAGTGCAATCTACTTTTATTCATAGTTTTAAATACCTGGTGAGAGCTCATAGACGAGTATACTGAATATAGTGCAACTGAATGAAAGACACGTACCAGAGACGGCGTAGGCATTTCGTCAATGTTTTCACATTTTGCCTAATACAATTAAGAAGATGTTAAGTAATTTCTCAGGACTTAGATTATGTGACGTACGATATTTGACAAATTTGGAATATATGAAGCCCAGAATGTATGGGTTAAATCGGTCATTTGTATTGGAGGTACCAAAAAAAAAAAAAAAAATAATAATGAGGAGTTACAGAGAGAAAATTGAATTTTGGAGTATTGGAGTATCCTTGGGATGGGCCGTGAATAGACTATTTACAATTTCCCGAGTTGTAAGACGTTCCACAAAGATTTGTTGCAGTTATCGTGTCCACCAACCAACCAGATTGTTGATTGATTAAACGCTTCCTTCGGGAGTTGCATTTTTGCCGTGTCAATCGATAAGTATCTCTATTCTTTCGAGTAAAAGAATAATTTCATACTAAAATACAACTAAGTAGATAATAATTGGGGATTTCTGGACTACTCGCCGACATTTCTAAAAAAACTGTTTTAGGGTTATTGATTGAACGATCAAATCTATGTAAATCGGTGTTTTTTAAGAAAAATTGTAAAGCAAAAAAACTCACGTTTTTTTAAAAGAATGCTGGTCGATTATAAAAGATAAGTACAGGATGGCGCATAAGTAACGCTAAGATTTGATCAGTGAATACATTTTTTTTTAAGTCTTTTTTTTTTTTTTTTGTCGTCCCTTTACAGAATTAACTAAATAATACTTGGGAAATTTATGATGGAAAGACTCAGCACAGAACCAAAGTTGTTCAATTTTACTTTGAAGGTCAGCATTCGATTATTCAGATCATATCGAAATTTCTTTTATATTCGAAATGCACCTAGCACTCCAACAATTTACCGATTGGTTCAGCGTATTGAGCAACAATGGGCTGTCTGTGATCTTCCGCGTTGCTGGAAAACCGCGTGCAGTTCAAAATGAAGTGAGCATTGCTCGAGTGCAAGCAAGTATTGAGGGAAACCCCGAAACTTCCACCAGGCGAATTCTCAGCAGTCGAGGCGATCTTTACAAAGAATTTTACGTATGTTACATCTTTTCCCATATAAGATGCAATTGGTTCATGGGTTGAAACTAAATGATGCTCAGGAACGCATTCAATATAGTCGCCGTTAGCGTTACTTATGCGCCATCCTTTAGAAGCCACATTTTAAACTTACTCGCAAGACAACTTTTCGCACCCAATGAGATTATACGCATTCTGTTTTTGACTCATTCAACGGGACGTACAGTTTAACAACGATTCCTAAACGTCTTTTTTCTGAAAAACATTTTTTAGACTTGTTGGTTCTTCGACTAATCGAAGTGTTTTATCAGACACATCGAAGTGCCAGTCGTTCAAATAATGTTAGAGGCTCGAAACTACCAGCACAAATATGATAATCGGTGTTTCTTACTAGCATCGTATCGTATCGTATACGTATATCGTAAAGCGTAAGACTAATACTCGTACTTGATTTTTATCCCACAACAAAATGCTCAGCAACTAAACCCATTTGGGAACTATACCAGACAGTTAAGGACCAACCTATCAAAGTTTCATCACATACAGATAATTGATACAAATATAAGCCTATAAGCTTACATATTGATTCTTTTTTTCTGGGAATGAGACGGAAATGCATCCGGTGCCGTTTACAAGATCGTACTTACAACAGTCCTAGATGTGTTCAATAAGCTTTGATGGCTTTTAATAATAAGCCTATTAGGATAGAGACAGAAGAATGCAAGAGATTGGAAAAAATGCAATATATAAACCAATGCGATGTAAATTTTGTAAGGCAACTCCGAAGGCGTAGAAAGGGGGTTGCTGGGGGATGCTTAACCCCCTAGACATTTTTTAGCACCCCCAGGGTTTTCAGGTTAGGTGCATTGAATGAATTTAGACCCTCAGGGTGAATGAATGAATGACTTTCGCTCCCTCCCCAGAGAGAATTTATTTTTACGGCAATAAGTTAAATAAGATTTGTTGAATAGACGTTGTGTTGGTAGCCAACTGTAGTCCATAAAATATCGCTTAAAAAGTTTTATGATTATAATCTGGTTAGTCAAATATTATACAAATTGTCCGTCGGGAAGGTATACTACTTTGTTTTGGTAAACATTAGTCTTGACAGTTCATATTTGGCAGTCGCGAAGTAGAGACGTGGCAAATTTGTTATGGAAAAATATTCGATAAACCAACATGGTGTTAATCGTTACAACATTTTATCAAAATCAATCATCGATTACTGTGACGATGAGAAAGTTACGTGAAATTTTTGGGAGAAACAACTGCAAACTAGATGCACTATTGATCGTGTAGTGAATGATTTCGAAAAAAAGGGTCTGCATGCATGAAAAAGGGCCAAGCATGGACCACAACGTACAACAAGATCGGTTGAAAACATTACTGCTGCTCAAAAAAGTGTTCAAAACAATCCATCAACCTCAATTCGACGCCGTGCTCAGGAGCTTGGTCTTCAAAGAACAACTTTGACAACAATTTGCACAAGGATTTGCATTTGTTTCCATTTAAAATTCAGTTGACAGGAGAGCTTCTTCTACAAGACCATTTACGCCTCCGTTCATATGCCAATAGGATGTTACAGCTCGCCCATGACAACCCTGATTTTCATGAAAAAATCATAATGAGTGACAAGAAACATTTTCATTTAAATGGCACATTTTCATTTTTTTTAAATGGATATGTGAATAAACAGAGTAGTCGGTTCTGGGCAATGGAAAACCCTCAAATTATTCATCAGTCACCTTTGCATTTATTAAAAGTGACAGTCTGGTGTGCAATTTGGTCAGGAGGAATCATTCGACTTTATTTCTTTGAAACTGAAAACGGCGTAACGGTAACTGTCAATGCGAAGCGATATTGTGATATGATTGACAACTTTTTAACGCCACAACTGCATGCTTTGGGCTTGATTAACATGTGGTATCAACAAGACGGTGCCACATCGAGTACAGCCAGAATTACAATGGAATTGCTTCGAGACCTCTTTCCAACAACAAGTTACTTCAAGAAATGGTGATGTCGATTGGTCCGGACTCCGGAGCTCCGGACTTCTTTTTGTGGGGATATCTGAAAAGCAAGGTTTATGCAAACAAACCAGAAAAGCTTTAGCAACTCAAATAAAATATTCGTTATGAAATTCATGAAATACTGCGTGAAATGTGTGAGAACATAATGAAAAATGTGTTCAAAAGGGTTCGCATTTGTGAGGCTAACAGAGACGTACATTTATCTAATATTGTATTCCATATATAATTGTCGACATTAAATAAAACACTTATCAGTATAAGATCCATTCTGCTTTATTTAATCAAAAATTATAAACAAACAAAGTTACTACTTCATAAAATACAAACTATTGATTGATTGTGCGTCAAGTATGGGCGAAAATAGTTTAAAGTTTTCCAGATATCGCGTAAATATACTTCCATGTATAAACCAGCATTCTCAATCAACCAGCTATGCTGTTACAAAGGTGTGCAAATCTAAAATTTTCAATTTTTGGAATTGGATTCTTTATGCCAATACCGATAACACCATCTTGTAAACTCATGTATTTAGAGTCAAGTAGCCACCAACTGTCAATAATTATACACTATTGCAGTTATGATCATCTGGAAAAATATTGGTTTAAAATCATCAAATTTGTTATACTGAACGGATCAGAATCAATTTCCGATCACTTTCATGAATTTTTATGTTTAGTTTGTGCAACATGAAACAATATTCAAAACTTTTTTGTAATTTTCCAAAAATCGGTTAACAAAAGCGCACCGGTTTGACGGCTTTCAATTTTGAACGCTCTGTTTATAACTGAAGAGGTGGGACTAACTGTTTTACCACCAAAAGTTGTACTAAGCGACATAAAATACTACTTTCGAACAAATATTAAATTAATGATCTTGAAAATTATATTATACATCCTCATTCCTTCAGGTATAGTTATAAATTCCAATCGGGCGAGCTGACTTACATATACCGTCACCCAACGAGCTTTTCTTTGGTCCAAAAATGGTGCAAAAAAAGATTCAAAATTATAATTTTCTGACATAAATAAATTTCTGACTGGCGGAAAGAATACATTTTTTGTTGAATAGATCTGTTTGTAATGTGTATCGCAATGTCATCCATTTCCATTCTTAAAATCTATTTCATCAAACACCTGACGTGTGTCAAATTTGATGTAATTCCATACAACTGTTAAAAAAAATATGAAATATGGAAATTTTCCTCAAGTTGTACAGAGAATTATAAACCAATACAATGTGTAGGGT
Organism: Philornis downsi; assembly: GCA_019455685.1. Classification (NCBI taxonomy): domain Eukaryota; kingdom Metazoa; phylum Arthropoda; class Insecta; order Diptera; family Muscidae; genus Philornis; species Philornis downsi. Next base: position 1,481,277 of record JAHXMU010000655.1, on the reverse strand, counting down.
TATTTTTTTACCGTAGTTTTTTTTTTTTAATCGAATAAAACACTCAAATTTGCTTCTTATATTAAAATTTTTTATTGGAATCGATAAATTGGTCTTTGTCATTTAATTTTCAAAGATAATTTCATGTAAATGTTGTACGCAGCTCCGTCTCAAAATGTCCATTCGGAAGGTCCAATTTTTCGTCACTTTTTCGTACTCCATGAATAACGCTTGTTATGTTATCCTGTAAGGCTTCAATAGTGTTCGGCTTGTCTACATAGACTAACGACTAGACATATGCCCACAAGAAATAATCAAGAGGCGTTAAATCGCAAGATCTTAGGGCCAACTCACAGGGCTAAATCGATAGATAAGCTGCTCACCAAATTCATCCCTCAACATATCCATTGTTCCACGGGCATTGTGGCATGTTGCACGGTCCTGGTGAAATCACATGTCAACCAAGTTCAACTCAGCCAATTGAGGCAAAAAAAATTCCTTGTGGTTGAGTAACACATGCAAAATGTCTGAGAACGGCGACGCACGTTTTCATTTCACGATCGTCATTAACACTGGTCGCTACGGCTGCAATATTTTCTTCGGTACGCACTCTACGCATGCAAGTCGATGGTTTTATGTCCAACAAAGTAAATTTGGTGCGAAATTTGGAAATAACAGCACGAATTGTTGATTCGATTATGACAACCTTAAAATAGTCGTATCACACGATGCACATTTGTCACAAGGCACGAATTTTGATAATAAATTTCAACAATTTGCAATCATTGCTCGTTTGTTAGTCTTTCCATGATGAAATGGCAGAGTATATTGTACACTTTTCACTTTGACAGATGACGTATGGACGCCATTACCAACCAGTGCTGCCAACCTGAAAAACTTAAATCCTAAAAAAACACCCAGTACAAAAATCTACATTACTGAATTCTAATAGTTAGGAATTACAGAGAAAAGATTGAATTTTGTTAAACCGGTCAATTTGTATGAGAGGTGCTAGAAGGGGTCCACAATGTCCCCTATTTTTGTTTTCAGGACATAGCTCACCAAAAGCGTAAGGTACCCCAAATTTGAGGAAATTCAGTACAAATACCTGTAAGATATGAAGCCAAAAATATATGGGTCGACATCGATCATTATAGATACCAAATGTACCTTTATAGATGTACCAAAAGGAGCGTCGTTAATGGGTTGATATCTTCAAATTCTGAGGAATATTATATATCAGTACAGTGGACAAAAATGTTGGTTACTGCAGCTTGCGGGAAATTTGTGTGGGAGGTACCAGAAAAAGGATGGTCCACAAAGTTCATTTACAACCCCTTCTACGATCTGGCGAAATATGGGACTGTGTCAAGTGTTACGAATTTCTTTAAGACTTATGGTGGTTATCGCGCCTACCATCTGGCCACCCAAAAATGCGGACTTCGCTCAATCGACATAAAAATTAATGAAACATATTCGGTCAAAAATGCGTTGCTACTTCAGACGCTTCTTTCAGACCGTTATGATTTTGCCGTATCGGATGTTGAATATCTTCATTTAACTCTGATTGCGTGAAATATATTTTTGTCCTTAAGAAAACAGAGACCATTTTTTCCGAATTTCGCTAAGTTCAACATGAACTTCATAAGAAAAGGCTTAAGATGTTTGCTTGATGTGGTACTTAAATGAATATCGTTTTAGATTTCAATTCAATATCGGTCTTTTGTAACAATTCCGAACGAATTTGCGATTTTCATTTTATTCGCTGGTGACTGTGAACCACCCTAATGTGAAGTACTGTTTAATGGTATGTGTAGTTGCGCATGTGGGGATTCATAAATTTTGTATGTGTACGGTTTTAATAAAGTTCATTGCATAAAAAACACGGTTTATATTTTGACCTGTTTTCTTTTGTTTAAATTATTTTTAAAATATCAACATACACAATCGCATAAATTGTGCAAAGAACCAACATATGTGTTCACATTAAAATAAATATACGAGTACATACCAGGACATACATATGTACATTTATATATGTACACACATGTGCACATTTACGCCGAATGTGAGGCAAGTGTACACGTGCTTTTGTGCTCAACATGCTTTTCAGAACATTAACTGGGTAAATAACAACTAAGAGAGCTGCAGAAAAAAACCAGAAGGACTCCTCGGCGGTATCCAAATTGTATATTAAATACTACAGCATAGCTTAAGCTTCTTCAATGTTCGAGTTTTTGATAAAGCGACTGTTTATAATGTTGGCGATATTGTTGATTTGTTTGTATAGGAATTTTTTAAAGACTTATTTATTGGAATTGTGTTGAGTTTTACCACCTGACGAAATATTTTCTGAGTAAATAATGACTCTGCTGCCCACTGCCACAATATTGTTAGCAAGTTGACGCAGCATATTTTTCTACATCACTTCTACGAAGATTGTATGATAATCATATATGATCACAACTTTGGAAGGAAAGAATGAAAAGTTTAAAATAATATTGAAATGGTCAACCGCAATAATTTTGGGGGAACAATTTGTTTAAATAAACTATTTATATATAACAAATTGAACGTAAGCCAGTTCAAAAATTTCAATCAGATGATTTGACTTACATATATCTTTTAATCCAACGCCCTTTTGTCAGAAGGGGCGTGGTAAATCGTTAGGTCCTTATCAACAAATAATTTTTTAATGCATAAAACGAGTACTACATTTAGTACAGCTGAATGTAAGATATGGATCTAGGAGTATGTGCGTTAAATTAGACCTTTTGTATGGAAGGCAGCAGAATTAAGCGATTTTAGAAAAATCCAAGTTACTGAAGACTACGCGTTTTTACAGTGGAAATAAAATAAGAGGTACTCGAATAGCTACTGTAGTTAATTTTTATTCTCAGAACTAAATTAAAATCAAATGATGTGTGCCAAATTTGACTGAATTCAATGCAACTGCTTGAAAGACGCGAAACTAAGGATATATGGATGGGAGGTGCAAGAAGGTTAGTTTATACTTCGCTGATTTTTTTCAAATTTTGCCGAGCACTATAAAGCAATACAATGAACAAAGTTCGTATTGTTGCAGACTACGAGTTAAGAATTGCAGGAAAATAATTACATTTTAGAACTTTAGTACCAGAAAGAACATTCTCAGGCATCTTAGCAAACCTCCTATGTGTAAGAAATTTGCCAGAATTTGGTGTGGCTGTGCAGAAGACATAAACCTATGAATATCTGAGCTAAATTGGTTAAATTCGGTACGGGGGGTACCGAAAGGGGCATGGTTAGCCGAACAATTCTCCCAAATTTTACCAATATTTATATTCCAACGGAAAATCGGTCAATTTGTATGGAAAGCACTAGAGAGCGAGCAACAATGCAATATATTTTCTTCCTAAGACTTTACTTTAGCAAGCCTTTACCTTAACCAAGTTTGATAGAATTTAATGTAGCCAGATAGAAACTAAGAATATAAGAATATTTGGGTTAAACCGATCAATTGTATGACAAGTACCAGAAAGGACACGGTTAATCGATCGATTTTTTTCAGATTTCACAAAGGATTATAGTTTACAATAATGAACAATAAATTTAGATTGCTGCAGCTAACGAGTGGACAGTTGGGGGTAGAAATTGATTTTGGAAAGCTGGCCAATTTTTATGGGAGATGCCAAAAGGGCATCTAGCTAAATGTGAGGCTGTTCAAAGTCTTAAGAAGTTTCGTAATGATTTGCGATAGTCAGACAGAAGGACTTCTTTCAATCAACTTAATTGAAACGGTTAGGTCCAAAGGTACTTGGTACTTTGAGCTCTTTCTCAGGAAGTTTAATTTTGGGCGTATTAAATGATATATGCGAGTACCTTCATTTCTATGGGTAAACGTATAAAAATTGAGCTCAGAGCAGACCTCGTTTAATGAAGAATGTCGCATTGTGTCTGAGAAGAAGGATGTTGCCTACATGGACTGCTGCAATCAATTGTTGCGACGCCTGCTGTGAGGGATGAAAAGAAAGTCAGACTATCTTTTTATGTGGAAGAAGTAACCGGGAAAAGACAGGAAAAGCAAAGATATGGATATGTGCAGGGAAAGATGTGAAGCATAAAATTTCACCAAAAGGTAAAAAGCAATGGTTATGGAACAGGTTTCCTCCTTATGTGTGCAACATGTCAAATATGGTCACAAATGCACAGAGATTCCTGCAATTATAGAGAGGTCATACCTATAAGCAATTATTTCCAGATGGCACCACAAGTTTGCCCAGCACCGAGAACGAACGGTGTGAGAATAGCAGTATTATGGCTTAGAGACAACGAAACTGTGGGTGCTAATGTCGCCTGTCGATAGAGACGTTTGAGACCAATGGTAAAGAATTTGTAAGGAACATGCATCAGCTGCTAAAACGATGGGTCTTTCACTCATATATGCCTAACGACTGGAATCTATGTTCTGTGTTCAGCAGCGGCAGCAAACCGCGAAAAAGACCCAAGGAAAGCACATCTATTCAACATTCCATTGGGAATGATTATGAGGAATTGAGTGACATCATTCTTTCATTTCATTCTTGCCAGCATTGGGAGAAAACTGATAAGTGTTACTGCAGTCTTCTCAAGCATTAAAAAAGGATCGGCAACAGTATGCCGAGTTTAAAACCAAGTTATCGATTTTGAGTACTGGAGACTCTACAAGTATGAAAATGATAGGCGGTTTTATTCAACAGTAAAACTATTGTGTTAGTCGGCAAATTAGGGTAAGAGAATTCCAGATGGACCCAAACTGATTAACACGAAAGGCTGTCGACAACGACTGGGCTTCTGAAACGCTGTCGAATCTTAGTGGGATATATCCTACACACCGAATTTGAATGAGCTTTGTGAATAAAAAATATAATCGATAAATTTTCAAACCAAAAAAAAAAAAAAAAAAAGAAAAAGAATTGGGCTTAACTCTTTCTTCCGATGCATCCTTCAATAGTTATATATTCGAAAATTTTCGGTAAGAGAATTGTATAATAATGATGTTATTGGAATATGATACCTCCTATTCACTGCGATGTTGTTTTCGATACTTATTGTAAATTTGCTTATTTCAAAATTTGAGTATTAACTATTCTATTTATTCTCAATTTTTGCGCTGTTAAGAATACAATTTACGAGATATTCGATTCGATTTATAATGATCACGAATCCAAAGTTTCGTTAATGAATTTTTGTGAAAAATATAATTTCAACATGAGATTTTTTTTATTTTAAATTAATATGAAGAATTTCAGTTTCCTTCTCTGACAGTGTGTTCAAGGATGACGAGGTAATTCGTTAACTAACCTCGAAACGTGAGCGAATATTTCTTTTCGTGCTGATAGATAGAAATCGTCTTTTGGCGAGTCTGATGTTCAAATATGTTTTGAAATAGTGTTGGATTATCTGTTTGAAATCCCAACGTTATTTGTTACTGAACGGATTTTAAGCACCGGATCTCAGATTTGTAGAAAGTAACTTCCATCGGTAGAGGTATTCCAGACCTTCTTTGAATTATTTATCGCATTTGTTCGCATTCCTTTATGGCAAAATCAGCTTTCAACGATTCGTCAAAAAATGTACTGCAATTTCCTTGCTTAACACATTTATACATTATAAAAATTGTGAAATCATTAAAGAGATAAAACACTCAGCTAAACTTAGAACGTATTGGATTTGAAAGATTGGAATAAAATTGCTCTCAAAACATATAATTGAAAGTAGGATAGGTACGAGTCATGAACACCTCTTTTCAGTATAAATAAATAGTCAGCAACCTCTCATGCAAGATTTGGATTTCTTTGTTAGGTATTTCCATAATTTAGCTCAACGAAAATTTCTTAAATGGATTCTGGTTAGAGAACAAACCGACACACACCACGATGACATTACATTATTTATGTCATCGAGAGGTTCTAACCGCACTGCGCTCGATAATTTATTCTACGTCAGTTACATTACAAATCTAAATTACTCTACGTCAGTTACATTACAAATGTACGTCCGTATTTACATCTATATTTCGCCGTGATGAACACGGATTTGTCATGTGATGTACGTATGTTTGTGGATATACATATAGAATTATGACATAACATTCTATATGTTGTACTCACAGTTTCATAATCTAATGTAAAACAAAGCCATCATCTCAGATGAACATTCCAATTAATTTTAACGATGTTTATCCTTCAGTCTCTTCGTACCGCCATTGAAATTCGCCATTGTTACGTAGATGCAGACTATGATTATCGAGAACAGTTGCTTGCATTTACATCAGGGTTACTCGCAATGATTGGAATGAAAATAGGGTGCTTCTTTCCATTGTAAATATTTGCAACTTTTACGACAGTTTGAGCTCATAATATGACTTCTATGAAAAAATAACGTTCGCTGACATTATAAAATGGACAATTTGTTACTAAATTCAAAAATTAACTTAAAATATTGCCGCAGAACAGCAGGAATTCAGTGTCAGTTCCAGTATCCTTTATATGAGACATCGGAAGTTCAAAAACGATTCTTGTTGCCACTTCTACGATAACGTTTTTGGCAACTCTATTCTCGTGTCCAAAAGCTAATAATTATTAATGACAAATTGCATCCAGTTATTCAGGTTTAATTAATTAATGTAAAAAATTTATAAAAGACAAATAATGAACCATCTTTAATTCGTCCATTCGAATGAATCAAGATTTGATACGGCTAGAATATAACACCCAGTAGGTAACATTTAAAATAACAGTGTTTTTCTTACCAAATGTGTTTCAACGTTTTTAAACGATATTCGTCTGCTTGACTAAGTAGTAGGCAGGATGACTGGTGTAAATCTTTATCAAACCTTTTATAACATGACTTTATAGAATTTAAGATCGATCGATTAACCATAATGCTGTTGAAACCTACCATGAAGAATTTAACTCATTTATTAGGTTCTTGTCTTTTAATTAGTTGCACTAAATTCAGTCAAATGTGGTACATGTCAGGCTTTGGCTAAAGTAGGGTCTGAGAACGAAAACACAGTGCATTGCCAAACCCCATCTCTATCTCCGACATTCCGATTTTCCTGAAATTCTATATTTCTTTCATAATTTGTAATTACTAGGATAGAGTAGACTGGATTTTTAATGATTGTATTAATTTCTTTGTAAAGTTTAAGAAAAATCAATCAAGTAACAACATTCTCTTTGGCTCCTCCCATGCTGTCATATCATTCAAACAGTTGTATTCATTATGTGTGTGTTTGATGAAACAGTTTTTGCAAACACAAATGGAGATCATTATCAGAGCTCTACTGGTACCCGCTCACAAATTGATCGATTTATCGAAATTTATTACCTAATACAGTAAAATGAAATAAAATCGACCGAATAACCCCACCCATTCAGGTACCTCCAACGCAAATTACGTAATTTTATCCAGATAATTTTTAGTAGATTCATTTGATTGCACCAACTTCGGTGTAATTTAGTAAACGAAGAGCTTTTATTATATTGTAAGTTTTGACAACATTTCTGTTCTACTTAAAATCTGTTTTCCTCAAAATACGCAAAAATCTAAGAAAGTCTGAGGCAGCTCTTTGAGGCTTCCATAAAGGTTTACGTTAATTAATTATGTCCACCAGCAAGCCAGCCAGACAAACCAAAATCGCTCTGTCGACTTAAAAGGTCATGAAATGCATTTGGTCTACAGATATTTAATACTTTAAACGGTTTCTTCTGGGTGTTACATTTTTGGCAGTATTAAATGAAATATACCTTCATTCCTCCGGGTTAAGGCGCAATGAGCATAACCAAGCAATAAATTTTTTATTATAATTATAATTCTTATTGGATACAGTTTCATAGCAGCAATTTCTAAATCGGTCATTGTTTCTTACGAAAATCAAGCAGTATAACCAAGCGGTAGGTAATCATTATGAATACTTTAAATTCCGCAAACACAGATAAAGAATTAAAATGTTATTAGCTTCTTATCAACTAAACAATTCTGTTATTATAACCCCAAAGTAAATTAAGAATTTTCGTTTCACCCTAGGACTGCTTTTGTTTAATGCTGTGTAAGAATTGAAATTTTGCAAAGAACTCATTCAGTTTCAGTATGAAGGTATCTAATTCGTTAGGAATTTATAAAGCTGGTGCTTTCATGCTTTATGCTTAAGATGTTACAATTTGAAGCGAATTTAAAGAATCCCTGACTTTATTATACATACATACTCGTACCTTATTATGGCTTTATGCAAATGCTGCCAGGCATTTGTGTCTTGGAATGGATTTCATAGTTAATGCAGTTCATTAGTTTTGAACTTTATTAACTGACTGGTTCCCTTGAATTCCCCTGTTATCAGGATCATATTTCTCTTTAGTAGAAATAGAAAGGATAATTGTTGAAGCAAATCCCCAGTTTGTTATAAAACTTTAGTACATCACCATTGCTGTCATTCACAAAAGGAAACTACTAACTCCTTATTAAATCTACGCCGGGAATGAAATGTCCTAATGTGCGGGAGTACAAATTGCTTTACATTTGAAGGAGTTTGTCATTGAAATAATTCCAACAATAGTGTCAATTGTAGCCAAATCGTCAACTGATGATTCATTAAGGACAAAACGCCTTTACTCAAGATGACCCAGTTCTAGGGTTTCATGTCTCAAGTTATGCCAAACAGATAACTAGGAGTAGTAACCACTTAATAAATTGTCAAATGACATTTCGGGCAACCAACTTGCAATGTCAACAGCCCTACCAACACCATTATCCATTGCGACAAAACCGTTGGATTATTCTATTCTACGACAATTAATTACAAAACCATTCTACTTCGTCGGAAATAATGAACGCATGATGGACACCGTCAATGTCACACATTGAGTATTTGATTCAAGTTATCTTTCAATGCTGTTCAGCAATTTGGGTCATCAATTATCTGATATAGTAAATAATGTCATATTTTTCAGGTTCACCATATGATTTCTCTGCCTTAACAAATTAAGTTTCCAATTACCAGCTTATACTGTTCGGAACACACCAGCAGGCAGTTTTTGTGTTATTGTTGCTAATTTATTGCCATGGTAGTAAAATATTTCCGTTTTATATCAACATCAATGCTGGTGATAAAATTGTCGTTTACCAAGAACTATTGCTTCTGTATTCTTTACAAGAAAACTGGTAATAAATCTTCTTGACTTGTTTTGGAAATAGTTAAATACATGTAATAGTTAATAACCACGACTTTCATTCCTAGCAAACATTTTTCCTCAGATTTATTACAATGGTACATTCGCTTAAATGACTAATACCTAAATATAGGGTATTATCCGTTTTTCGTTTTCAAGCAAAGTTAAATAAAACACATATAAAGCTGGGATATCTATGAAACTTATATTTTATTATAATGCTTGGACCTTTCCATTATGTACGAAATACGATGTCATTTAAATGACCGTCTCTATATTGGTTGAAGCAATGAATACTTTCGAAGTTGCTACAGCGTCATTTTCGAAAAACTACGGCCCAATGACACCTCCAGAGAATGCGCACCAAACAGTCACTTTTTCCGGATGCAATGACTTTTCCACAATCATTTCTGGGTTCTCCGAGCCTCATATGCTACAATTTTGCTTGTTGATGCAGCCACAGGGTGAGAAATGAGCTTTATCGTTGAAGAAAATTTTGTTCGATTGGAAATAGTTTTAACTATTTTTACGCGTTCCTTGGTTGTTAAAAGATCTATATTCGTAAATGACAAAACTTTCACTAAATAAATAACAATTCAGATTTAACAGCTGGCAGCTTTTCCAGAGCGGCACTAAGTGGATAACATAAGACAACCGCTCAGATACGCATTTTCTATCTTCGGTAACTTTTCGAAACCAGAAAAAGCCTATCGAACATACATTTTGAAAGACACATGTGCGTCCAAAATGCATAAACCATTTGCAAAAAGTTTTTTATCTCTCTCTCATGCTGTTATAAAATAAGATAATTCCATCCTATACTGCGAACTATGGAAATAGAAATCAGGCCAAACATTTTGAGAGAAAAAAAACAATAAAAACATTTACAAAATTTTCATTTTTCAAAGATTAGTAAACGTTATAGTTAAAAAACGTAATAACTTATTTAGATATCGACTAGAAAAGATATCATCCTCTTCTGAAAGTCTCCGAACAGACTGAATTCATCCACCACTACAAAATTACAGTTGTCAAACGAGTAGATTCTTTGTTTGTTGAAACACCTTAACTTGGTTTTACCATCGTTTTCCACCGTACCCATTTCTGCTGGCCCTTTCCCACTGCTTGAGAATCCCGCAATATGCGCAAGTACCACATTGTTTTTCATAAAAATGCTTCCAGTCGTGTTAGCTACAGCTTTCCTCATATATGTTGGAGGATTCTCATGATTGGCTGCCATACTTCTTCGTTAGGTGTAGAATGATTCAGTAAGACATTTGTCTGTCTTTATTTAAGACTTCGTATCAGTTGATATCGTCCTACTATGCAGGAAAACTTCGCAGGAACGCAAAACCATAAAAAAGGGCCATACAATTTTAATGTATCGAAATGTTGAAAGCAACTTTATATTCGATGAAAAAGTAATACGAGTCAATCAGTTGTATTTGGGTCTTCTTCAGAATTTGGCGTAGTGTGAAAATTTTGTCAGTTGGTGATTTACCGAGTCTAAAGCCGCACTTATAAGATCCAATCGGGTCAAATAGGGTATAGTTTATATTTTCACATATCTCAAAGCCTTGTATTCGATGAGTAAAACAACCTAGCATCGCCTTTTTTGAACACAGGACATAATAAACTAAAACTTCAATCATATTTCGGAGTTTATGCAAGCTGATTACCAGCCACAATTAGATTCTAATCGTTGATCATGAGTTCATTATCGGCAACAGCAAATTTTTTGTTCTTTACCTGTAACACTGCTTTTTTAATTCTGTTTCAACTCGGTACTGAGCAACCTATGCTATCGTCTGTAATTGGCGTAATTTCCACAGTTGCGTTGACATCCGGATCAAGTAGGTTCAGAAATGCGTTCTCTATAATTGCAGCATTATCCTTACAGAAGGAGAGCATTTGTCAAAAGTTCGTTTTTAAAAATTAATCGAAGTGCGTCCGTACTGCATACAAACTAACAAAATTCTTCTCATAGCATTCTATCTTCAGGGATAATTGTCAAATTCGTGCTCCTCTAATCTTTCTTCAAACAATCCTTATCCTGGCTCATGTGAAGAACTATTAGGCGATATCAGTATTCAATACATTTGTACTAATCAGCTCTTCTGTTCACTAAATTCGTAATGATTTAAGTGAATACGCTGGTACATTTACTATAATAGTGTGAATGACTCAAAGACTATCACTGACATTATTATTCCTTCGCATCCCTTTATGAAACTGCCCGGTACCAATTTACGGATGTTAATGTTATCAACGCAATCAAACTTCAAGCAAAATGCAAAAATTTAAACATTCAGTTGTGTAATTATGGAAAACTTGCAACAAATATTACAAAGTTGTTCCAATTATCTTACGGAGATAAGAAAGTTGTGGAAAGTTGTGTCCGTGGTGAACGGCTCCACCTCATTTCAGTAATTCTGAGCATTATAAAACAAAGTTATTTTGCTTACCGAAGCCAATAGCGTATATTCGTACCTCAGCTCATTCCCAACAAAATATACGCGAATGACTTAGATAAGCAAAATAAAAATTATTTTGTAATGCTCAGAAAAACTTGGGAAGATCTATCAAGTAATCACACCTCTACTGATGCCCGCCCCAAATTAGCTATTTAGTCTGTATATTCTTAAGTACATATCTTTTTAGGTTGGAATTCTATCAAATTTGCCGGGCCTCATGCGATTTATAAGCTTAATTCCCAAGATGGAAATGGGTCGCATTGCCGCGCTCATCTGGCACTTCCCACACAAATGAACAATTTAACCCATATATTCATAGGTCGATATCTTTCAAGTGGTTGCACAGAAGTTAGTTCAATTTATAACAGAATTGACTGCATTGCCTCGCTCCTTCTGGTACCTCCCATATAAATAAACAATTTAACATGTATATTCTTGGGTTAAATTCTTTTACTTCTTTGCACTAAACTTTGCCGAATTTTATTACTTATCATATAATCACTCACTGAACTAGAGTTCGAGAATAACTAGAGTTCTGTTACCTCCCTTTGCAATTTGTCAATTTTAAACTCCGTAAAATTTGTTAAAAAGGCCCTCCTGGTACCTCCAATTCGCTTAGTAAACTTAGTTCTGCGAATACCACCTCCCTCAAGTTAGCACACATAAAAATTTGTCGGCTTGTATACATCAACTCTTACTCTATAATTTCTAAGTGGAAGGCTGTGGTAAGTTATAATTTTGCCGCTTTTCTTGTGCGTTAACTCAGATCATGTGTTGGTAAGAATCTAGCGATTTACCACGCCCCTTCTGGTTCACCACATATTTTTGCAACAAAGAAGTAGAACCATGGGTCAAGATATGTCTAAGTCAGTTCAACTGACTGAAATTTCTACGCTAGTTCTTATGTATTTTTATACCGGATTTGATATTACTCGTATAACAAGCGATGTCTGTATTCCATAATTAAGTCGAATATACGGGTTAAATAGGTTACTTATATCTGAGGTACCAAACACTTTATTAGGTAGGAAGTAGTTACCGTTAAAACATTGAATTTCGGATAATCGAACAATTTGTATGGGACTTTCCAGTAGGCGCGTAACAATGCGACTCGTTTTTGTTCTTAGAGACTGCCTTAGGAGATCCTTAACGTGTACCAAATTAGGCTAAGTTTAGCGCAAATGGATTAAAGATATAAACCTAAGAGTGTATGTGTTTAATCGGGCATTTGCATGGAAAGGATATGGTTAATTGATTTTTTTTTTTTTTTTTTTTTTAAATATTTGCCAAGATTTTTATATCAAAGCATTGGACAAATATCGAATACTTGGACACTTTACCCATTACCCTTTGCGAATGTTAAAGTGTAGTTACTGGTAAACAATAAAACACTGCAAATCAATCGAATACAATGCATACAATATTTATCACATCGAAAGAAGCACTTTTATACTATTCCCCAAATAAAAAAATGTAGTGAAAAGTTAAATTCCACTGAAGGGGGAAAATGTTGTTCTGATACGATTTTCAAAAGTATTTCTTCTGGAAATTTCTATGTGCGTCTTATATAAAACAATATATTTTCATCACAAATTTTCGAAGGTCACTTTCGTAAGAAATACAACCTGCGGACTAATGTTTGAATGCAGGGCTAATGCTGACATCGCTATCGTCGCTCAATTTTGATCGGCCCTTTTTTAGCATCTTCAACTGGTACTTGGCCTTTTTTCAACTGTTTGTGTCACTTGTAAACCAGTTATTTTCGACAACGTTTGCAAAATTCTAAACGTTTTCGTACCAGGAATATTCATATTCATTCTCAAAACTAAATTTACAAAGCGATGGGTATGTTGAAATATGATATAGAGCTAATAATATATGGATTAATTCGATCATTTGCATGGAACTATCACAGTGGGCGTGGTTACTTTCTCCATTTTTCTCATCTTTTACTAGGGATTTATAATGCGTATGTGCTATATAATGAACAATATTTAGGATACTGCAGTCTTCGAAATAGAAGTACAGGGATTGAATTTATTTTCGGAAAATCGGTCAAATTATTTAGGAGATACCAGATACCGTTTTCATATCCGAGACTTTATAGAAGGTATCCGAGTGAGCGTGATTTCTCAAAATTCTGCAAGAATTACAGAGCAATAACACAGGCAAAAATGTAGGTTCCTACAATACGCGAATTACGTGTCGGAGGGATAAAATACAATTTTAAAAAAATCGGTTATGTGGGAGCTGCCGATATAGCGAATTTACAATACTCGGTTACTATCTCAATAGATATTGGGGTGTGCTAAGTTTGTAGAACTTCCATAGTGATTTATGACAATTATCACGCATAATCAGTAAAAAAACATACGGAGAAGCTAAGAAGATCTGTGTTTTCAATACATGTTAAATAATTCGGAGTTCCTGCATCAGAAACAAAAAAATAATACTAAAAACGGTAACTAGTCTTACAACGATTAACGGTCTATTTGGTGTAATTAAAAACAGCTTCCCAAGAAGTGGAAAATATGCTTATATAGCATTTAGTTAAGTACCGACTAGCCAGTCAGTCAAACAGGCGGACATCGCTCAATCGACTTAAAAAGGCATTTAGTCGAATGATGGTTTGTACTTCAACCGATACCTTTTGGTTGTTACATTTAAAAAATTTTGATCAATTTTCAAAGAACTACTATTTGCAAATACATTTTTTAATGCAAAGCCAGATCTGGAAACAAAAAAATAAGTACTTATCTTACTGAAGCAATTTTCACAAAAACTTGAATAATCCACGCCATAAAATAGTGTTTCCATTTTATGACAAGACTATGCGAAACTCGTTGGTAATTACACGCGTTTTTACCACATTGTTGCAAAAACGGTGAGTTTCTGAGTCTTTGTATGAACTTTTTGCAGGCTACTATTTCGCTATGGGTAATGCAGTAAGCAATGACGTATCGGAAATATTCGGTCTTCATAAAGAAACAGTCTACGGCAACTTAATTTCCGCTGTTTGCCAATAGATGGCACCAGCTGTAAGTGCTAGTCGATTTTACCATAACCTAAACGTCATGAGTCAAGCTTAGCCATATAGTAAGCGTACCGTTTCGACACAGTAGTGATTTTTTCTTTCAATTGAAGAAAACGGCGGCTAAAGCTCATCGAGAGCTTCAAAACGTTTACGGAGATGCTGGTTTAACTGAAACAATGTATCGAAATTGGTTCTGTCGCTTTAAAGACGGTAATTTTGATGCTGACGACTGTTCGCGTGAAGGAAGACAAAAAACCTTTAAAGACACTGAATTGACAACATTCCCTAATGGTGATCTCCGTCAAACGCAGATAGAGCTTGCTTTAGTATTATGAGTTACCTGTCAAGCAATTTTCAAGCGATTGCATGCGTTGGGAATGATTCAAAAGTATTGAACTTGGGTCCCTTATGAGTTGAAGCCAAGGGACGTTGAGCGTCGTTTTTTCGCCTGTGAACAACCGCTTCAGCGACAAAGAAGCAAGAGTTTTTTTATTGTATTGTAACGGGTGATGGAAAATGGATTCATTACAGGAATCTAAAGAAATGAAAGTCATGGGTCTGCCCGGTCATACTTCTACGTCGTCGCCTCGACCGAACATTCACGCTGCGAAGGTTATGCTCTGTTCATGGTGGGACTAGGTCGGTGTTATTAATGACGAGCTATTGAAACCAAGCGAGACCATCACTGGGTATCGGTATCAACTTTAATTAATGCGATTGAGTCGAACTTTGCGCCAGAAACGACCACAATACCCGGAGAGGTAAGAAAAAGTGACTCTTCACCATAACAACGCTCGGCCTCACATGACCAAACCTGTTAAAACCTACCTGGAACCGTTGAAATATCAGGTCTCACCCCATCCGCCATATTCTTCAGATATTGCGCCGTCCGACTATCACTTGTTCCATTCGATGGTACATAGTCTGGCTGACCAGCAGCTCCACTTATATGACGACATCAAGGAATGGCTATATTCGTCAATAGCCTCAAAAAATGAACAGCTTTACTGTGACGGAATTCTAGCTTTACCAGAAAGACGGAAAAAAGTAATAGCTAGCGATGGGCAATACTTTCAATGAATCATTTCTAAACATGTTTTCATAATATAGCTGAATTTTTATAAAAAAAGCTCGAGAGCTTAGTTGCATACCTAATTGTTATCCATTATCCTGTATGACTCGGTTTTACACTCATTTTTATAACCGAATTCAAAAATTTTCTTGTTGAACTTAACGGAATATCAACTCACTGATGCGATTTATGAAATTAATTTTAACTTTGCAATTATTACTTCTTCAGATATATTTTTAAATGAAACTCTTCCTTTCTATCTAATTTATATTTTTTTTCTCTTATATACTTTTAGAAAATAAATATATTGTTTTTAAATATATGATGGGCTTGGCAGCTCAGAAAAGCTCACATTTTTATTGGAGTGACATCCGTTTGCTACATCTATGTGGACAAGTATTTGCGTGTACAAAGTTTTTGTTTATTTATGACATAACATTTGAAAAATTTTCTTTAAGAGTGATATTGGCCACTAACTTTAATGGCACAACATTTTCTGAAATTTTCTGTCAACAAACCTGCTTAGAAGCCAATCAATGAATTTTAAAACAGAGCGCAATGCGAGGAATGTTGCATGGCAACCACGTTGCACCAGTGCCGCGTTTTGTTAAAGTTATCTATATCTTCTCGTCTGCAAATGCTGCAAGTAATTGTTGAAAGAAGACATAAATACTTAAGTGATGATATCATGGCATTACTTTTGGTCATTTATCAGCGAATTAAAAATATAAATCTACTTTTTATATTTTTGTAACCCTCTTAGTAAGATGTTCGTTACAATTCTGCTGTAAATGCTGGCAACGGTTAGCTGCAATGTGATGCAGCTTACTGATTACTCTTATTTTACGTCATTCGACAGACTTCACTTCACTTCCTAGCAATAAGAACCTAAAAAGCTCTTAGCAGCTTTTAGAAGCAACTAGCAACGTTTCAAGATTCAGTTGAATACAATTTGGTGACGGACACAGACGAAACCAACAGCAGCATATTTGACTTTATTCGCTTTAATGCGATTGTAAACATTTACAAGATTTTCTTCTTTCCTTTTAACGAGATCTTAATTTTATCATGTACATTTGGTTTGTTTGTTTTTTTTTTTTTTTGCGTAGTTTATTTCGTTTTCAAACATTTTCAGCGATTTGTTTTATCTTAGTGACTATATTTTGCATTATGCTCCCTGCACTGCATAAAGTTAATACTAAGGGTGGGAAACATGATCCACATGTTACAATAGATACAGGTCAAATATGCACCGTTTGTTCGACAACTTGTTGCGATTTTTAATGTAATTCCACTATGCCCCTCTCATAGAAACCCCCGTTTCTATTGGTAAAAAACTGCGTCCTTTTTATGATGGAACACAATTCCTCTCCTAACGGCCAAAACAGGTCGCTTCTTCTAGGCGACGGTCCAATTATTCAATTCTAATTGTTGACACCACAGGTTCGAATGTGCAGATGATACCCTGCCAATCATACCAAGCACTCTGTAAAACCTTATTGATCCACATCCTGCGCCGTCACACCACGATTCAATCACGACCATCTTCCCTTGACGTTGTTGTAATTGATCCACTTTTCATCCCAGTCACCACCCTCTTTAGAAACGCGTTCATGTTGTTACGATTCAGCAGCGATTCGCGGATGGAAATTCGGTCTATGGGAGTTTTTTTGGGTTAACTCGTGTGGTATCCATACATCGGTGTTCTTTTTGCATCCAGACTTATTCAATGGGTTCCAAACGTTATTCTGTGCAATTGAAATAGTGCTTATATGACGGTCAAACTTGACAATTTCATTTATTCTATCGACAATTTCAGCAAATGGGCTTCTATTTGACATCAAAATTACCATAACGAAAGCGGCGAAATCAAAATTGCATGTGATAGGCTTTAACAATATCAGGACCATAGACACAATTCACACTTTCTGACGCATGGCTTGCATATTCGCCTTTGTCGAAGAAAAATTAAAAAAAGAGCGTATTTCCTGTTGTGTATCTTTGGCGGGGATAAAATTATTTGAGTAATTTTTTGAGTACGAATTCTTATCGTTACATGATCGCATTTGCTCGAGCTACAAATTACTAAAGCTACCTAATGGAGAAACAACGGATTTCTTTTTACTAAATCTTATATTTGAAAACAAATTCATAGACGTATTGTGGAAATGGCTACATATTTGACCATGATCGTGTGCCTCAGAGCACGGAAAATAGTAGTTGGGTTCTCTTGGTTATTTATACGTGAAACAGATGCAGGATGTGAAAATATAATCGTTGTTACGCTTGAGTGTCAAAAATGTACATTTTCTTGTCATTTAATGTGAATAACATATTATTTACGAGTACATGTTTATATTTAACAAGGACCACATACGATGGTAAGGGCATATTAGGCGAGTATTACACCAAAACCAAACCAAAAGTATAACAAATGGACCAAATCATTACGATCCACTCGGAATATTCTGGGCCAACAGAAAGTGCCAAGAATTGGCAAAAACATAATATGTTTCATTTATTTACCCAACTTAGTTTGAGGGCTTGTCTTCATTTGTAGTAAGCACCTGTGTCTGTTTTTTTTTCTAATTTCTTTTACACTTTTTCCGACCTTTAATGTTTTACTATGTTATTTTTAGTCAAAATTGTCGATGGGCGCATAAAATTTGGCAAATTTTATTTTATTTTTACCCCTTTAAAATTTCGTACTACTAGTGCTAAATCACTACAAATCTTTCCAACACATCAGCACATAACATTTTGTTCGTAATGCAAAATGAAAAGGACCAAGACCACAGATGTTACGGTTATCACTTTCCCCAAAAAATAATTCGGCGTCTGCAGTTTCAGTTGGCATCGCACAGTAACAGCAAAATAGGGAAGGACTGCAGGAAGCTCATTCGTAAACGGCATTAGTGGCAATCAAATTGTATGACCGGAAAGAGATAGAGCTGTAGGGATTGCCATTTACGAATATGGATAGTTTAACAACCGAGGACGCGTAAAAATAGGTGCAACTAACTACAAAAGTGTTGATTCAAACGTGGGCTTTCAATCGAACAACATTTTCTTCAGCGATCAAGTTCATTCCTCATGAAGTCTTTCCGGATTCATATTTATATTTAAGGATCCGCCCAAAAAAAATTGGGCGTGACAAACATAAAAAATAAAAACGGCTCGCTGCGTGGGAGGTACGAGGACTGCAGTAAATATTTATGAAACTTTTTAAATCTTTGCATAGTCCAATACGTACTTTGCTAGATCATAGCCGGGCGCTGTAAATTAGCGTTATCGGTTTATTCTTCTGGTGCCTGCCGTACAAATTGACTGAATTTCGAAACTCAAATTGTTCCCTGTATCTCCACACTCGTAAACCGTAGTTTATGTAATGTTATATTAAATTTGAAAAAATCGCATGATGTGGTATCTCCCACAAAAATCACCGATATGACTTAAATGTTCTTTGGTTCATAACAATAAAAAAAAAAAAATAAATTCCTTTGCCTTTCAAGCATGAGACATAGAAGAACTTGTAACATTCAGTGAGTTTACACGTGTTCTATTTTTTAGACTCGCTCAAATGAGACCAGACAGTTTTACAACGATTCCGAACGTCACAGTTTGAGAAGCATTTGTAAGACTTGTCGACTACTCGAAATATTCATCAGGCATGATCGGTGGCTGCATGCGTGGTTGAACCTGCGGTCATACCAAAGATAGTCGCGCGTACTAACAACCATCCCGCCACGGTCGGTCAACATTTGATATAATAGGGTCTCAAAATCAAAACCACTTGCAGGACTTGTTGCTAAAAATATCGCGATTTTTATTTGAAAGTTGTTTGTCTTCTTTTAAGGTTATTATTTAGAACGATATGACGTACTCGTCATACTACATATAAATATATCTACTTTATCCATTTATTGTTTTTCATTAACGAAAAACCAGAAAAAATTCGGTCAGGTGAACTGAGTACTGGAAATGGGGCGATTTTAATTTGAATTGTTTTTCTTCTTTTAATGTTATTTTTTGTTTTAATAACTTTTTAATAACTTATTTTTTAACATAGTTGTTATCTAAATAAACTGTACGGATGTCAATAGAGTGGACGAAATTCTTTACAAACAAATTTTTGTATTTTTTAATGTTTTTACTTCTAATTGTTTTATTATTAAATAAGTTGGTATTTTGATGTGAAAGCAAAATTAAGTCCGTAGCACGTAACTAATTAACCAAAAACTTGCTAGCGATTATAGGTTTATATAGATGTCTAATGCAGGTGGTTCTGTGGCTGGTAGTACCACACTAGAAAAGTTGTCTGTTTAAACAAAAAAAGATAAAGTGAAAAAAATTTAAATCTCTATAAAGAAGGTCCGACAGCTTAAATATTGATCTAGGAAGGATGCTTGCAACCAGTGAGAAGGTCAGTCTAAAATCGTCAAATTTGCAAAAAAAAAAACGCTAAAATCAAAATCTTACCGAATTTTGTTTTTAGTTAACAACCTTTTCAAATTTTGTAGGTGAAATATAAAAGTCATCATATAACGTAGGAAACACTGAACTCATCGTATAACAAAGAGTACCTTTACAGGTATAAAATTTGATTATTTTGCCTTACTATTTATTAATTTTTTCACATACATTCGAATTCAGATTGCAGCATTCAAATGCTCGAATGCTGCAATGAACAAAAACATTTGTTCTCCTTCATTTCCCAACAAAGATATAATAAAAACAAACCAGCGATACATGTGTTTCCATAAGTAATGAAAAGTGAAGTGGAATTGAATTGAAATGTTTTTCATGGTGGACTTTACTATGTAGATAGAATTAAAAAATTGTGTACAGGTTGGCAATCTGTCAAACATTTTTTGAATTAGTTACATATAGATGGGGCAGCCAGTGTTTTGCGCTAACATTCACTTTCACACATTTCTTCTTTGCTATAAATCCGTCTTCACCGTTGAAATTGGAAAATTGACTACCTGTCGAACATTTTTAGAATTAGCCACATATAGACGTATTCTGACAGTATTTTGCTTTTACACTCACTTTTACACACTTTTTCTTTGCTATATAACCCTCTTCACTGTCAATATAATTGGAAAATTGGCTTAGTACAAACTTGGGCAGACTTCACATTGTATTCATTCAAATTTTGAATTATTCTTGTATTTTTCACTTTGCAATTTGCCTATAGCGGAATGTTTGACGTATTCTCTTATAGTAAAAAAAGAAGACAACATATTTGAATAAAAATAGCGATTTTTCGCCTGCAACGGTTACTTCAGTGCGGCTTGTCTACCAAGTTTTAAGAGACGAAGAATTTAACCACAGTAGAAATTAAAAAAAAGTATTAAAATAGTTAAATTAAATAGTAATTACTAATAATAGACTAAATAATTAAATATAAAAAAACTAATAACAAAAAATCTCTTAAAAGAGAAAAATTGACCGACATTTACATGAATATTTCTTTGACTGTGCGGCTAACTCAATTGCAGATTTCTGTCCAGTTTTGTGAGATGAAAAGCTTCATCAAAGTGGGGAATTTAACCATCTGATTGCAAGTGATTGAATTTGCTGTGCCAAAAAGACCGAAAAATCGTATGCAAACAATGCAAAGAGGCTGGAAGTTCTTAACACCAATCATATTCCTTGATCGAACGATATTCCCAAAAAAAAAAAAAAAAAAAAAAACATTTATATTGAATTTCAACTAAAAGGACATGGTGTAAAGAATCTTATATGCAAAAGGATGGATACATTGAAAAAATCAGACGAACAAGCAATGAAATTTTGAAGTGAATGTTTGTTGAAAATGCGAGCACAAGTTCTGAAGTTACCGGTTCAATGCAGGTTTAATTTTAAAGGGTTTCATATTGAGATATATTTAATTTATCTTTACAACATTTATTGCAATAATTTCAAAAAATACTTGACATTATTTTAATAACACAAACAGTTGACCAGATTTTCACAAAATACTTTTTGCGTCAATATTTCTTTCAAAATATTGGTCAATGGAGTGATAAATTATATGAAAAATAAGTCAGTGATTTTGAACGGTTTTTGTATTTAATTTGAAAATTTTTTCATTTATTCTTGGCTGATAATTTTTCGGTCGATTTTTCATAATATCTTTCGGATCATTCTTTTGGGCGATAATCTGTGCCGGCATATAAGTCTGCTTATAAGTCCGTAAAGGTCTTGGAAGTCATTGTGTAAGTCAAATGATAAACCAGCATAAAAATTTCAGTAAGTTGAACTGAATTAAATATACCTTCACCCAACGTCCTTTTGAACTGGTGCTGAAGTGTGAGCAGTTCGGAATGGAAATCCGCAATGTCCATATCGAAAAGGTTCTGAATTAAAGTACACAATTTTCATTCAGACAGATTGGCTTACATATATCTTCAACCAACGTGCTCTTGAGTAGTGTCAGAAGGGTCTTCGCAAATTGCTAGGTTCTTACCAAAAAATAATCGGATCACAGTAAAAGAAGTAAAATTTTCATTTTCTGAAGTTCTTCGGTTAGAATTTGTAGAGGGACCACTGATTTTTGACAAATCGGTCAATTTGTAAATGTGGTGGCCTAGGTGGCGAAGCAGCCCTATTCATTTGTATTCGCTGTACTAAGAGCATTATGCGTGCCGGCTGCAGTTCAATTGAATGAAAGATTTGAATATTGAAATACATGGATTAAAGCAAGCATGGATCGTACACGAAAGGACGGTGTTATTCGTACGATTTTTTCACATTTTACCCAGCAGTACAAGGTATTACAATTGACAAGAATTTAAGCAATTGCTGTACACGAAAGTAATGGGATGGATGTAGGCGAATGAGTGGGACAACAATTTTTGACAACAAAATTTGATTGAAATTAGTATGACTTGGTAAAAAGATATTGAGCTGAGAATACATGGTTTAAACCGGTCATTTATATGGGAGCTGCCGGAAAATGTTTGGTTACTTGGTCAATTTTTCTCCAGTTTTATAAAGAATAAAGATGAGAAGTTACAAGGAGGAAAGTGGGATATAGCCTCTTTACGATCCCCGACTACGATCTGGTAAAACTCTGTGCTGTGCCAAGTTTTAGGAATTTCTTTAAGGATTTACAACAATTATCGTGTCTACCAGCTTGCCAGCCAGCCAGACAGACGTACATCGCTCAACCGATTTCAAAAGTGATGAAACACATTCAGCAAGAAAATGAGTATTTGTGTACAGAACACTGTTAAAAATTTCCATTCCGGGAAAATTTTCGGAATTTTATTTGTTTCCGTTAATATTTCGAAAGTCAGTTCAGCATACGCTAACTGAGGATAGTTAAAAGTTTTTAAAAAGTATTTCATCTGAAACTCAAAATGTTGGTAATAGGATTACCATTACGTTCCATCATCCATCAAAGTTTTAATAAAAAGCGAAAATAAAAATACAAGTTAAAAATATTTTATACACAACTGTTATATCCAACTCTATCTTAATATTACTTTGTTCCTGTTGTGGGAATGCGGATTTAGTTGTTTTTTTGGAGTCAAAATAGCAACTGCAGTCGAGAGAAAAGTTTAATAGTAAAAAGTCATCTGGGGTTAATTGATTAATGGAAAGCTCAAATGTGATTTCAGTGGCAATGACTGAGTAATTTATTTTCAATTCATTTAATTGTTGTTATATTATACTTAATTACACAAAACAAATATTTAGAAATAAAATCTTATATAATTATTGGTTACGAAACTCATTCAACTATCATTTGGATTAATGAGTTTGATACTTATATGTAGTATCAAAACAATATCACTTTCTATTTCGTAGTAATCAATTACAATATGAAAATTGTAGCTTTTGCCATAATAAACTAAATTTATAATATAATTATAACATTATTATTCCACTAGCTTATGATATCATTTCAACGTCCAAATTTGGCATGAGACGAAATTATATTTAAGGTGTAATAAAAAGAAATCCATTGCGCCTGACATTGAAGACTTTATTTAGCGTAGATGGAATGATCCGGATTTGCAACGTTTTTTCGATAACTTGAAGAAAATGGTTTCATTGTTATATTCGATTTTCTTAAGCTTTGCTCTAGGCAGATACTGGTGGTAATCACTTGGTGCCAGATTCGGCCAATAAGAAGGATGCGCAAGTACCACCCAATCAATCTCCCGGAGCTTTAGGCGAGTCACTGTCTACGTTTGTGACCTGGCGTTGTCCTCACGAAACACAATTACTCTCCCATTGGCCAATTCTAGTCGATTCTGGGCGATTGTTTTCTTCAGACTTCCAATTGTCGACAATACAGGTTCAATCAATTAAGAGTTTGGCCGTAAGGGAGCAGCTCTGCTATTGCCTGCCAATTCCACCAAATACATAGCAAAACTTCCTGTGTGCAATCTTCGTGTAAAGAATTGACGCTTTTATTTAAAGAGCGGAATAGGCAAGAGGTTATTAACTGTGATGACAATATGGTACTCGAGTAGTAAGTTGAGTTAATAATTGCGTTTTACAAAGTTGTGTACAATAAATATGTATGATTTACACTCTGGTATGCAATATTGAAATTTCTCCTAAAATTTAAGAAATTACAATTTGACAATTATTTGATAAGAGGAGGAAAGGGAAAGTGATAACACCAGAATTAGAGTTTTGTGAAATAAGTGGGTTTATATGATTGCTCATTGTTTCGCCTGTAGATTGCAAGTAAGTTTATAAGTCGGTTGCTATGCCCGCTTTTACCTACTAAAGGTATGTTTTAGGGACAAAAGCTTTTGCACCTTTTCTTTTTTTTAAATTTTCGTTTGCATCTTTGAAATGTTCTAAATTTAATTTACTTCTATTGTGAATTAAATTTAGAACATTTGTAGCGCAATTGTAACAAAAAATTTCAACAAATTTATAATAGTAAAGAATGTATCCTTTGGTTTTATAAATTCATTTAATTAGATAAATTTAACATATAACATGTTACACATTGAATAATTCATATTTCATCAAATTCAAAAATTCACAACTAACTAAATAAATAAGCAATTATTCAATGCCTCGTTTGGGCATCGTCTGCGATGGCTCAGCGCGATTCAATGTTTTCAACAATTGGTCTTCAAGAGCGCGTTGCATCTTTGTTATTAAGATTATCGGTATGGAAACGACGAAGCCAACATTGGGCATCATTAGTTGGTTCAATATCAGGACCATAAACGCCATTCCCAGTTTTAACTGCCCGAATTCTGTTTCCTCTTTTATCAAAACGAAACTGTAGAATACGGAGTGTTTTCTCTGTGCTGGTGTCCACTTTTGACCCACGCTTAAACAATGCAGAGTAAAGCAATTACAAAACTATTGAGTACGAAGTCTCTTCTTGAGTAGTGCCATCCACTTATGCAACGCGAGATACAGATTGAAAAAATAATGGATTTATTTTTACTATATCTTACATATGTAAAGTACGCCAAGGGAGGGCAATGCGGATCATTTCCATTTGCAGAACTTATTTCTGACCACGCCGAACTGCACAGAATTTAGTAAAATAGAATTGAAGGTATGAACCTGGAAGATATGACTTATATTAGTCAATTTGTTTGGAAGTTACCAGAAAGGTCGGTATTATCCCGTAGATTTTTTGGAATATATGTCACATCAAGTAATATAATTTAATCCAATCAACCGGATGTAGCTCATTTATTTGCCCTTCCTCCCTCCTCATCAAAGTAGGATCTTAGAATTACTCTCATATACACTCACTTATTACCTGAACTATTGCAATACTGATTTATAATGTTGTGTAAAACTAAGGAAAAATACGCCAATCGCTTCTGGTATCTCCGATTTAACACATATATTCTCACCTCCATATCTTCAAATCAGTTGTGTCGCATAAGGGCGGACTTGGGACTTGTAATGAGTTTGTTTATGTTCATTCTGCGAATGAAAATGAACGACGTCAATTCTAGTACATCTTATAAAAATCGACAGATTTATCGAAATGTATTTGTCCTCTATAATTTCTACTTTTTAGCCTGACTTACATTAAACTCTTGTCAATTATATTCTTATGTAATGCTGGGTAAAATATTTTGCCTCCATGCAAATTACCTTATTTAACCCATTTATTAATAGATTCGTATTGTTCACTGCAGTGCGCTATATTCAATTCAATTTAGAACGCATCAAGCATTTGGTACTGCAAATGGAAATAGGCTGCATTGTCACGCCCCCCGCCGTGCACACTACTTTGATAATAGATAGCAAAATTCAGTGGTGTCTCTACAATTTCGAAGTGCTGGACTTCAGTTTTGTAATTCAGAGAATTTTCTGAAAGGGACATAGCAATTTATCGGGTGGGTCGCCAAATTTCATTCGGTTTTCAAAAGAAATTTATGTACAAATTTATGTACAAGAAAAGAATAATAGATTAAAATACTATTATATATTTTCCCCTTTTTCAATAACTTCTGCCCACATCTATGGGAGCTTTTTAATTCCTCTCTAATAAAACTCGAAGGGTTTTTCTGAAAAAAAAAAAAAAAACTTTCAGTTCAATTTTTCACTTCCTCGACGTTATGAAAATTCAAATCCTTCAAGTGGTTGCTCAGACTGGGAAGTAGGTGATAGTCGGTCTAGGGAGTACGGTGGGTGAAGTACAGCTTCCCATCCAAGCTCTGACCGTTTCAGACGGGTCCGCAAGGCAGTGTGAGGCCTCGGTGAGGCAGTGTGAGGTACCCACACATCGAGGTTGCTCACAAATCCGAGCTCTGTTATGACCCCGTGAATGGTTGAGACCGATTTTTTGATTATTTCAGCTATTTCCCTAACTGTTGCACGGGAACTAACAATAATTAAATCTCTCACCTCCTCGGAAACAATTTCTTTTGGCCGTCCTGATCTGGAAGCGTCCGTTACGGGGAAGTCGCCCGTAAGAACTCGTTTAAACCTTTTCTGGCCGTTTTCTTCATAAACAGACTTTATTTTTCGACAGATATGATAGTGAGTTCGATTTTTTGGTTATGATAGTATTTGAAGACACTCTATATCATGAGAAGTGAGGTATGGTGAACTAACGAATTAACCGAATGAACTTTCCGAACAATCCAATACCAGTCCCCTTCTGACACCTCTCACACTTTTACGGCAATGCAAAAGGAGCTTCAACGAAGGCACATGTAAGTCAGTTCACCTGGCTTTTGTTAACGGCCAACAAGTTCAGATGTCTGTTTCAGTTTGTCTGTTTTATCTAAATAATCAAATGAACGAATTTCCATCACATTGAAGGGCTCCTCACTAATGACAGTCAAGCTTTAAGAAAAATATTAATAGTACTGAAAGGAGCCCTGATTAATTGTCATGACGTTTCTTGTAGAAGCTACAGCGCAAACTGTTCCATCCAAATGTTGTCAATGGGATGAAGTCCATTCCAATTCTAATTCAATGAATGGATGAGTTACACTGACTCTTTTGTTTTCATTCCATTAACTGATTCACAGAGTTCATATTTAGTTCATCTCGGTCCTTTGCATGTACTTTGTTCTCCTTTATAATATAATTTTGTTTATTTTCTTGTGTCCGATAAACCAGTCGTCGCCAGCTTGGTTGTCCTGTTGGTCGTTTGTCTGGCCGGTGGAATGAATGTTGGTTTGGACCGCGGGTGTGCGTTTATTTGCGCATTGTATACGAGGGTGTAGTCTGATTGCGATATGTTTATCTGTCGTGTTACTTGTTGGCCAAATTTGTTTTCATTTCAATCCTCGTAGACGACAAATTGTTTAAAGTCCTTGCGAGCGAAAGGAGAGGGTAAGAAGAAAGGACTCAAAACAAAAGTATTTTGCTTGTTTGTTCAGTGCTAGGAGAAAAACGAGAAATGAAAAGAAAAACATCGTAAATTACATTGGCAGTAATAAAAAGTAATGAATCACATTTATTTTTGTATCGAATGGAAAATGAGGATGCTGAAGCTGTCCGCTGGTTGTTGTTGCTGCATGTTTTCTTGAAGAGGTGCTCGTGCACATTTGGCTCGTAAATCTGTCATCTGACGCCAGTAACACCATCACGGAATGACTGGAATCAGAATGACTGGAATAATACAAAATGTATTTGCTACTCCTTCCGAAACTTGAATGAGGCCGTACTGCTGTTGTTTTAATAAATTTATTGCAGTCTAATTGTTTACATATATTAAATTTTATTCATATTTACTCACAGTTGTTTAGACATAAATCATAATATTGATGATGTTTTTACGACTCTTCGCCAATGCAAATTAAATAATACTTTTTTTTTTATTTATCTTATTTTTAACCCTGGCAACTGTTTAATTTTGTTTGAGTTGACTCAAAAAAATTCCTACTTTGCTGAAATTTAATTTATCATAGGACACTTTAAATTTTTTCCAGTTGAGGATTTACAAAAATAGAACACATATAAGCTCACTGAATGCAAGGGATTTTGTTTTTTGTTTGAAACAGATGCTTCAGTCAATAGGATTTCATCTTAGACTGGTTAGAATCTTATGAAGAAATTTATCATGATCTATTTGTAATTACTGGCATTTCAAAAATATTCAAAATTAGAAATATGAAGTGAAGTTTAGTTGGAAACAGAAAACCAACCAAATGATCCTCGACTTCAAAATAGGGACGAGAAAAATGACGAAAACCAAAAATTGCTTCCAGTTTACATTAGGAAACTGTCAATTACAAACCTTTTATTTCAAATACATTCTGTCAAAAAAATAAAATAAAATGAATAAATAAAGAAAATAAATTGAAGGAAATTGGTCAATAAACATGAAATATTTATTACTCATTAAAATTCATTTTATCGCCTTTAAAGTAGACCCTTTTTGAATTGCTGTTCTTATGCCAACGAATAACCTAATCATAAAAACGGGTGTTTCGGAGCGATAATTTGAGTTTGGGATAGACAAACATGGCAGCCGGAGCCATATCAGGTGAATACGGTGATTGTTGAATTTTGAGTTATATTGTTGACTTTTCGATCAAAACTTTATTCAATTTCCATGAGTATTCTTTCCAAACCTGATCCGGATAATATTCTTTATTTAACGTCTGACTTTCTGGCTAGAATACCGAGTGCACAATGCCGCGATAATCAAAATAAACAGTTGGCATTAACCTGATGTTGACCAACATTGGTGCGTTTCTTTTTTAACTTTTTAGTAAATATAGGCAAGAACCTCAGTAATCCTCTTGACAAGAATTCACACTGGGCGGCAGCATATCGTGCGACAACTTCAAAATACTATTGGAAATGTTTATGAAGAAAACTGCTGTTAATATGACTGTATCGCCTTTCACAAATGTTAAAATTTATTCTTCTTGCGGTTGCTAATAACATACACATTACTGGTGGAAATCTGCGTGAAGTAACTGCAGTCTTCTCAAGCAATGAGGATAAATTTATGAAAGGGGGTCCGATGGTGAATGAGAGCAAAGTGACGAACAAAGAATTTACTCCTATAGGACTCTGGTGGGCCTTTGACAACTATAGCTGTGGAGTTGTGCAAGAATTCAACTACATCTGCTGCGCTATGAATAAAAGTAATGATGTCAACCTAGATTAAGAGAAAAGTATTTTGCCTGCGAACAGATGTTATTACGGGCTTTAAAAATAATTTAATGACAACATCCTCTCTCGACGACCAAAAATCTAACTGTACCAGGCACAGGTTTTACTTATTATGGTCCAGAATACCGGGTTATAACAGAAGTAGGCAAATCGTTTCTGAGAATCTTCGAAAGAAAAATAATTCGGAAAATATATGGACCCATCACCATCAGTGGAGAGTGGCAGCATTGTATAAACCATGAGGTGTAGAAGGTATATGCCGACATTGGCGTGGCTATGCGTTAGCGTTAGTTAGTTCGTGTTGTGCGGATGGACCTAAATACCACAGCATGAAAAGTTCTCACTCTGTTTAAAGAATCAGACTTTTGAACTATAAATTAAAGAAGAAGCACTGAAGACCGAAGCGCTTGGAACTATTTTCTACGAGCGTCGTATAATAGATGTGAAAGTTTATTTTTATTTTCATCTAAGTAAATAAGCTTGGACGGTGAGGAATGCTAATTTTCTGATGAAAATCAAGCCTAACATTCCCACATATTTATATTTTCATCCGAAGGCATATACAATTTGATAATATCAAAAATCTAATAATCAGAAGGAAGTACCAGGTTTTCTTTGACAAATGCATTTCATGGCTTTTCAGGTCGATTGAGTGATGTCCGTCTGTCAGCCTTGCCATTTGGATGACGATTTGGCTAGCTGATAGACATGATGGCTGCCGTAGACCTTTACGAAACTTCTTAAAACTTGCCACAGCCTAATTTTTTGCCAGATCGTAGCCGGGGATTGTTACCCCTTTTGGTATCTCTCATACAAATCCACAGATTTTCCAAAATTACATATTTTCCTTGCAACTCCCAATTTTAGTTTACAAAATTGTCTTGTAATGTAAAATTTGAAACGATCAACCGATTCACCCAATATTAGTACGCATCACACTTTTCAATAAACTTCATTCTGAATATGAAAATAAACCGTACATACATACATTCTTAACTTCATATCGTTCATGTATTATATGCTTGGTGCATCACTTCTAGTGCCTCCCATGCAAATTAACCCAAATGTTGAAATGTTCGTCCCCCTAGTAATCCTTGTTTTTATTTTGTAGTAACTTAAATGTTTGCTAATTGTTTCGCATTATGATTGGGAAACATCGTAATATAATTTGTAAGCGGAGGTTATAAATTTGCTTATTTTAACGCGCGATAATTTGATGAGAACTTAGCAATTTACAAGGCCAATTAGGGGCAATTGGGTAAAGGTTTATGTAGGTCAGTTCACTTGTAGCGAATTGTCAAAGTACTTGCTTGGAACTAATATTTTGAACCAAATACAGTTTTTATAATATTGTATTAGACGTAATGCTTGTTGTACCAAAACTATAGCAAATACAAAAAAAAAAACAAAATCACTGTTGAAATAGATGATATTTGAAATAGACGATATTTTACACTAATCCGAAATTAGTTGTTGCTACCATAAACCAAGTCATCAGTTAACTATCATCATGTGGAAGATATCATTTGTGGAAATCGCGCACACTCACCTACTACCCGACTAAGCAATTTCATTAGCATGCGTATTGACCTTAATGAAGAAAAGCCTTTCAACATTTCTCTGCTTCAAATGTCTTCAACAGTTATCCCGTCCTTTAGAGCGCTGTCTTTGTTCACTAAGTCATATTATAAGTATCTACATAAATGTTGCGGTTTATTGTTGGCCATTCATTTGATGTGCGGTGAAGTGTTTTGAGAAGATTTTGATAAATTACAATTTTATTGGCATCATTTCCATAAAAGTAAACAGTTGGCAGTGTAGGATAACTTTCAGCAGCAAATTGAATTTTAACCGAGGCAAGAACAAGCATTGGCAGCAATTCATTGTATTGCTTTGAGACAGAAAACAGTAGACATAGAAGACCGTTACAAATTGTCTGCGACGTTCGCTTCTTGGGATGTTGATGTTGCTTCAACGGGACCATCTAAATATTATTCTACTCTTTAATGGGGGTTTTCAATTTATCACCCTTATGGTTGGTCATATCTTCAACCGTCTGCATTTTCTTTTAAGATTACATTTCCTTTCACTTTATTTGTTTTCTACCCTCCACAAAAATATACTTATTTTTATAAGCATTCGTTACTCAATCTGCTTTCCCATTTCAGTTTCATATCACTGCTGGCTGGCCTGAACGCCTAAGCTCTTTTAAAGAAAAAGAATCAAAATTTCATGTTTGCGCTTAACAATTTCCTATTTCGTCTTGCTTTCTCCTTTTGCAGCAAAAAAAAAAAAAAACTGTCATGTTATTTCCCTCGTTCAGATGTTTGCCAACAACTTTCGATTCGAGTGGTCTTCCTTTCGCCATATGAAACGCCATGAACCTCCAACCTCCAACCTCCAACGAAACCTACAAAGCAATATAATTTTTAATTAAAAAAGAATATACAAGAAACGGAATTATTTTTCTTGACTTGTTTGCAGCAATTTGTTAAAAAAGCAAATTAATTTCAAATCATAGTAAGTAAGCCGTAACTCATATCCGCAACAACAGAAATCATCTGCGAAAAATTTACACAGCTTCAAAAGCCGCACGTTTCGATTTTTGATAACTTCATACTTCAAATTCGATTATTTAATACAGTGGATAACATCGACGATTAGGGGATAACGTCAGAGAGAGAGGGAGAGAGTGCGCTGTTTTTGGATAAATTAAAAATCATCGCAAACTGGCGTTCTTTCAAAATATAATGTGGAGCACGATATCGCCGACCAATTCGAAGAAACTATTGATTGGCAGCACCCGAAGCGTTGACTATGTCGGTGACAATTCCACAACGAAATCAACAAAGATCTCAATCGCAATGGAAATTCATATACAAAATAAGTGCATCTCAGCATAGCGCATCACTCTGGAGGGTGGTGCAGAGCCCCCATGGCTACAGGGCCCCCTTAAAGCGGCATTTTTGGGGGCCTCTGGCGTCGGTAAAACAAGCATCTTACAGGTAAGAAATACAATCCTCATTTAACAGCGTATTTTTTAAACTTATTGCTATGAACAGGAATTTGAGATTGAAATTTTATTTTTGAATATTTACGTTAATTTTGAGTTGTCTGTAATCCGGTTCGGAGACTTCTCCTTTGCAACAACATCCTTTACTTATTGATATGTTAGCGAAGCAACAAAAAAAAGATTAAAAAAAACAAGTAATAATGATCGTTTCTTTGCAAACTTTTCCGGTAACAAATTATTCTTTCCCATTTGCAACACTTTTCCCACTGCAACATTTTCCAACCGACTGCAGGATCATCTGTATCTTTTATTTGACAAACCAGCAATAAATTGTTATCGAGTTACATGCAGCGGCGCATTTTCATGCTTCCATAGCTTGCCCTCTTGCATGCCGAAGAAGCGCTAAAGTAATTGCATGACAATCACATTACCATAAAATTGTGCATTTATATATTTCGAGGAAAAAAAGTCATGTGCATTGTAGGCAGTCGGCAAGCGATTCCCTTTAGAATAACGACAGTACCTCCATACTCATCAGATTATACATAAGGATATATAAGGATTGATTGTTATTTGAAACGTTCCATCTTGAAGCTCTCTTGTGGCATTTGAAGCCTTTTGATACCACCCACTAATTAATGGTTAGCATCGTTACTGTAAAAATTCATTAAAATTCGTAAAAATTCGCCAGGCGTAAAATAAGTTCAAATTTATTTTTGAGCAGCCTATTAAATTTGTATTAGTAAGTTCTAGATTAGAGTGCAGGTAAACCAACATAGTAATTTTAGTCTGGTGACGTCAATTTACCCAACATCCTTTTGCGTTGTTGCAAAAATGTGCAGGGATTCTAAAAAATCGTTAGATTTTTATCAAAAACACGGCATGAAAAAAAAACAAAATTATGATTTTCCAGTTTTTGGCTGGGACAATGATTTTTTGCAAAATTGACCAGCCCAGTTTCATCAACTAAGCTTACTAACCGCCTGACGCGCGCTAAATTATATTGAATATGGCGTAACTAACGACAAATGTGAACCATAAGTATTTAAATTTCCAAAGTTTAGCAGAAATCACAACGTAATACTAGTACAATTAAGTTATTGTCTAGACATTAGGAATTATAAGGGGAAAGTTAAATGTCAATTTAATCAATTTCTATGAGAGTTGCTAGAACGAGTTTGCTAATTCGGTCCTTTTTCATTCTCAAAGACACTTTATGAAGCTCATAATATGTGCAGAACTTGACTGACTTGAATACGACTAAAAACATATATAAATTTGTCATTGGTAAGCGAGGTATCAGAAGGAAAGCAGAATGCAATGGACAGAAATCTAATATACTGCAATCGATTAATTAGGAACTACAGAAGAAAGATTGAATTCCGGAAAATGTACTAATTTGTATGGGAGTTACCAGAAAGGGTGTGGTATAGCTGCCCGTTTTCATTCGCAAACTCTATTGTAGCAAACACTTAACGTGTTTCAAATTTGGGTGAGTTTAGTGCAACTAATGCTACATCGGTTATGTGTATGGTAGGCAGCAGTAAACGTCTGGCAACACCTTTCATTTTTATTCTCAAAACTAATTTTACTATAAATTGAGATTACTAACCATCAATGAGAAATAACAGAGGAAAGATTAAAATTCAAAAAATCGGCCAATTCGTTCCGCAGGGCGGAGGGGGAGGTACAAAATTTTATTGAATTTAGTGCGAACTCTTGGGCTAAATGGGTCATTTGTGTAGAAGATGTCATGGTTAACTGGCAGATTTTTCATTAAAAATGTAAAAACTTGGAAATTTCGATAGATTTTCTTAAAACCTCTCAACATCGCTCGGTTGTCATTTCAGTGTGATTGATCAGAATATACAAGCATTTGTCCGTAAATATCGAAATGTCTTACGAAACAACAAGTAAAATAAATTAATTGTATTGAGTTTGTTAATATTAAATAACTTTTTCCTTATTTACAATTTCGTTCTTCAAAGAAAGGACTTCAAAATTGTAGGCTTTTTTATTCGGCTCCTCACATTTTATATTCTTGTATTTTACATTCTTGATATGCAACTTCAACGAATAATTTCGTTTCAATATTATTTTTGGAATTTGAGTCATTATTGGATGTTAACGCTACTGTTTTATTTTCTGATATTCACACGATCTAACACTCAGGAAGAAACATTTAAAGTATCAAGATTCTTTTGGCCAATTTTATTTAATCGCCTCCTCTCCTCTCCTCTCC